>CAUYQV010080199.1:0-11878 GCA_963574575.1 Galagoides demidoff
GACCACAGGCGCCCGCCATAACGCCCGGCCATTTTTTGGTTGCAGCCATCATTGTTGTTTTGGCAGGCCCGGGCTGGGGATTCGAACCCGCCACCTTAGGTGTACGTGGCTGGCGCCTTAGCCAATTGAGCCACAGGTGCCAAGCCAATAAGTCCCATTTTTAAAAGACTAGGTAAACTTTGACACTGATTACCAACCCACTAACCCCTAAGGAAATCTTTATTTCCCTTTTCCTCAAGTACAGATATAGGGCACCAGGATGTACAAATCTTCTCTGCCTTTCCCCTCCCCATTGCAAATGGGTATTATTCCCAATGATCATTGTAAATGTTTTCATGAAAGACAATGAACAAAGGAGATTCTCTTATACAGTTAAAATAGGGAACAGGGAGGACAAGAGAAAAATGGAAAGCTTCCGAGGTTATAAGTGTAATATTTTCTAATGAGTAGATTCATTCCATTTGTCAGGATATTGAGCCCTCAGTATTCTCATCCAATCAGATGTGATATATGCCATGGACCAGTATGTTTATCATTCTTCTATTTTCTGAATAGGAATTTTTATTAGTTATCCCAATCTTTCTCCACCATTGCATGCTGCATTTGGAGGGGATAAATAGTCATTTGTAGGATATTTCACCAGTCTATGAGGTAGCTGTCAGAATTTGATGGCAAGAATAGTACATAACCCAGAGATCCTGGGCTTGGTTCTGCTTTCAGTAACTGGATGAAATACTGGATAGTTTCCTTTGGAGAGAGGATGTGAATGTGATTCATGTACTTTTTTTTTAATTAATTGATAGCTGTATACATTAATGCAAACATGGGGTACATTGTACTGTTTTCATATACAATTTGAAATACTTTCATCAAGCTGATCAACATAGATTTCATGTCATTTGCTTAGTCATTGTATCAAAACATTTATATTCTAGTTCCAGAAAAGTTCACTTGTACCCTTGTTAGACAGATATATAGGTGATCTTTCCGGTCACCCTCCCACCATCCAACCGCCCCTCCCCCCTCCCCTTCCCCACCCCCTCCCCATATTCTTGGGCTAGAATTAAGTTGTATCTTTCATTTTTTTAATTGAGTGATAAACACATAGATCCTGTATACCTTAATGCATTTATGGGGTACAATGTGCTGATTTTAAATACAATTTGGAATGCTTACATCAAACTAGTTAATATAGCCTTCACCTCATTTACTTAATTATTGTGTTGAGACATTTATACTCTATACTTAATAGAATTGACATGTACCCTTGTAATATGAACCATAGGAAGGGTTCCAATGGATTCATGTACATTTTAAACTAAGTGTATAACAAAGAGTATTATTCATGTTATATACCCCAAAGTGTAGTGATTAGTGGATATTTCCAAATATTTGTTTCTTCTCCTCAATTGTTTATCAACCATGTAGCTTCTCTGATTGTCCTAATCCCAATAGGATAACTTTACCTTCTTTGCCAAAGATGGTCCAATTGGAAAGAAAGTAACACTTCTGCTCAATATGTTTTGGGAAAAAAGTTCTTTTTGCTTCTAGGTGTGAACACAAAAGCATACAGTCCAGATTTGGTACTGGTAGCTATCATGTATAGATAGTAGTTTCAACATTCTTTGTATTCCTCTCAACTAAGATGAACTTCCCTTTAACGTCCTGGTAGCTCTTCCTGATGCAACCAATTTTGTCTATGTTCTTTTTCAAGTGTGTGGTACTCCACATGTAGTCTTAGGGCAGTGTGGAGCAGAAAGTTGGCTAGGATCTCAAGTCTCCGTGGCCATAAACATCATGTCACACTCCCTTAGGGCATATGCAGCTATGTGTGGGTAATTTCCACAAATATACTTTATTTTCACCTGTGGTTTTGTCCTCAAATCTCTATCAGGTACAATCCTGATAAACTGGCCTGGACAACATGTGAGTCCAAAAGTTTCCTTTTGCTCTGCAAATGTGGGCATGGAGGAGAGGCCATTTTAAACCAGCTGCTAATCATTTCCTGCACAGCCCTTTCCTTTGTCTTGACAGAGTATCAGAAGACTGTCAGCAGGAAGATGCATGGAAAAGAGAGTGCACAGAACATGAACTCATTTTCCTAAATACTGGAGTTTAGTTAAACATTTTCTTTCATCTATATCCCACATTTCACCTGCTCCACCAGACAAAGATGGGGAAAATTCTTTTCAAACAGGAGTTATGTGCAGGTCCATTTAATTGCATCAGATACAGGAACAACCAGACCTTATGGAGAAATCACATTGGGAATTTCAAATTTCAAAACATTCAAGAAACAAAGCAGCTTCTTTCTCATTCCTTCACTTTCTTTGGCTCTTCTTTCTGCTTGCTCTCTCTTTTCTAGTCACAATTCCTCTCCTCCAGTTAAGCACTGTCATTGTCATTTCACTCTCAACTTTACATTCATTGGAAATCCAACACCTGATATTCACTCAAGAACAATTTTGGTCTCTTTAGATACAAATTCCAGTCTCAAAACAGAGAACACAATTGAGGCAGATAAGACTTGAAATAGCTCCTCTTGAATGAGAAGTCAGTTCTTATCTGGACATGCTTTCTTATAAGGACTACTAATTGTTAGTGACTTATCAACAAACTACTGCATTATTGAAGCTATGTAATTGTGATCATTATCAATGATAAGAGTGGCTTCATTTTGCAAATCAAATGAAGACAGTGAGAGGAACGAGGCTTTGCAGATATTAGAATATCCTGTTAAAAAAGATCACATAGAAAGTTTTTATCAGTCTTGATTGCAATTTGCTTATCAAATTAACCCTAAAGGAGAATGAGTCTATTAAGAATGGAATGTAGCTCCAGATAGTTTGGGTAGGACATAAAGGAAAAGTATCCAAATCATGTGTCGTTGTCAAGAAAGGTTTTGATCAGGTGGGTTCTGGCCTCCTCTATTCTCATGCCTTCACATCATTCATATACTTGTTTCTTCTAAATCTGTATTTCTAAAAAAGTTCTCTCATCAGATGATTTACTGGTGTATTTACAACCCCCTGTAAAAGACAACCATTTGACAGGGGGCATGAATTATTTACTTGTCTATCATCAGCATCTTCTTGCCTGGATTATAGTAGATAAGCAAGCTTGATAAATGAATGAATTAATTGGAAGCTTAGTCTGCTTGAAGATGCAGTTAAGAAGGAGGAGAAGAAACCAGAAAAAAAAAACAAGGATGGAGTTGAGATTTAAAGTGTTGCAGAAGCATCAGTTTTGCTGACTTGATATCTGGCCAAAGATTGAGAGCAAGAAGAGAGATGTAGCTTGCAAAATTGTGCAGCTTTCCACAACTATCTTCCATTCAATGGATCCAACAACCGAGGTTCTGATCCTACGCCACTTGGGCATCTACCATCACTTTAGATTTTTTTTTTTTTTTATTTTTGGACAGTGTCTCAAGCTGTCACCCTGGGTAGAGTGCCACGGCATCATAGCTCACAGCAACCTAAAACTCTTGGGTTCAAGCAATCCTTTTGCCTCATACTTGCTATTTTTAGTAGCAATGGGGGCACACTTTTGCTCAGTCTGGTCTGGAATTTGTGAGCTCAAGTAATCCACCCGCCTCGGCCTCCCAGAGTGCTAGGATTACAAGTGTGACCCACTGCGCCCAGCCTCACTTTAGATTTCTAAAGGTAGTTTTTAGTGTCTGATTATTTCCACTAAAGCACTTTGCCTTCACACTGGGAGTCTGCCTTTTAGCAAAAGGTGAAGTTGTGACTTTAGCTGCGTATGTATGCTCAAAAGTTAGCCCACTCAAAAAATAAAATACTTAGGAATATAGTTCATGTTTAGTCAATGTGGCTTTATTTTTCTTTTAAAATATTCTTTTGAAAGACATATAGGTCAGTCACAGTAACTCACTCCTGTAATCCCAACACTGTGGGAAGCCGCGGTGGGAAGATTGTTTGAGCTAGGGAATTGGAGACCAGTCTAAGCAACAGCAAGACCCCATCTCTGCTAAAAATAGAAAAATTAGCAGAATGTTGTGGTCGTTGCCTGTACTCCCAGCTACTCGGGAGGTTAAGGCAGGAGGATCGCTTGAACCAAGGAGTTTGAGGTTGCTGTGAGGTAGGCTGAGGCCATGGCACTCTAGTCCAGGCAACAGAGTGAGACTTTGTCTCAAAAAAAAAAAAAAAGATGCAGCATAGGTTACTTAACAACTCATTACAGATATTGATAGTAAAATAAGATTTACATGAAACCTGTTTGTGGTCACTGCTTAAACAAATCTCAATTTTCCTTTCTTCTTTTAAATTTTTATTTATTCTTACATACCTTATATATGTTCGAGGGTAAGCTTTCAAACATTAAAGTTGAAATCCTCTTTGACCACTTGAAATTTACTTCCATTGTAAGGACAACCACTTTCCATCACCTTTCCTATAACTTGTTACTAGGCTCCCACAGCTTCTTTTACCTGCTCTCGGTGAAAGTCCCTTATCACCAGGCCTTACTCTCTTGGTAATCCCACCATTTCCTCCTGCAGTCTATCTTCAGCAATTTGTGTGGACCAGACTAGTGTGGATCAAACTCCACACTTCTTTGCGTTCCCTACCTCTCACTTCCTCATTCCCTGCAATTCCACCTGGTTCATCTCTTCTTACCGTAGAAAGTTTTCCTATAGAAGCAGCCACGTAAGCAATGTTGACAGAGTGCCCCAGACCTCAGGCCCCAATTGATTCTGACTAAAAGGTCTGTGCTTTCTTTCCTTCTTTCTTTCTTTCACTAAAATTTTGAAAACAATTGAATTAAACAAAACAGCTTTTCTGCTGGTATAGCGGCATGCTCACTTCACAGCCAACTTGAGTCAAGCCTTTTAGTTTTTAACCCAAGGGAATGACATTTTTAAAGTTTCTCTTATTGGTGCATTTCAGTCAAGTGAATTCTGTTCCCCAACAATTTGCAAAAGTAAAAATGGGCCTCTAAGACTCATAATTAATGTAAAGAGATGTATTTAATTATGCTGCTATTAAATGATATCAACACACAGATCCATAGCCTACATTATTTTGTAAATCATTAGAAAAATAAATACAAAAAAACGGTTCTGGTTTGGCACCTGTAGCTAAGCGGCTAGGCACTAGCCATATACACCAGCGCTGGAAGGTTTGAACCCAGCCGGGGCCTGCCAAACAACAATGACAACTACAACCAAAAAATAGCTGAATGTTGTGGCAGGTGCCTGTAGTCCCAGTTACTTGGGAAGCTGAGGCAAGACAACTGCTTAAGCCCAAGAGTTTGAGGTTGTTGTGAGCTGTGACACCATAGCACTCTACGGAGGGTGACATGTGAGACTCTGTCTCAAAATAAATAATAAATAAATAAATAAATAAATAAATAAATAAATAATACATTATTCTAGCTTTAGGTGAAAACACTGTAAAAAGTCCTCCAGCAGTATACCAGGATATTTAGGGATAATGTTCCAGAAAAATGGAAGATTTAATGAAATGCTTGTTACTATAATGTTAGTATAAAATTAACTTAAATCATAGAAATGTTATAGAATGTATCTTTTTATACTGGCCAGGAATTAAAATAATACTACACATGCATTATTTAAAAAGCCAAGCAATGCTTTAAACTATATTATACATAAATTCCCAATCTATCAATCAAATTGTTATCGCTTTTATTTTCTACATTAGTGGTTTATTTTCTACTTTTGTATTTTAATTCACTCTAAAATACTTTTTGAAGAGATTTGTGGAACAGTTAATAAAGCACTTAGCAAGAAAACAATCTAAAGTATTACTTAGTTTCAGAGGAAACCCCTGGCAGTTTGGAATGTTACTAGTAGTTCTCATTTAAGCTTTTTCAGAAACATTCATTTTGACCTTTCTCAAGTCTTCTGACTTCTAGAAGGATGAAATGTTTATCTCAGAAACAATTGAGATTATCTTAAGATCCCAGGCTGTTCAGAAAAGTAGCTGTGCAAAACGTTTAACAGATAAAAACAAAACTACACTGCATTGAGCTAGGAGTCAGATCTGAAGTTTAGCTGCTAAATAATCAGGGTCATGTCACCTAATTTCACTAAAAGCTGCGAATAATAAAAATTTTTTTTATTATCACAGGACTGCTGTCTCAAATGATAAAACAGATGTACAAACATTGTGAAAAATAAAGTAGTTCAAGCGATATTACTTTTACTATTTACATTATCATTTTGAATCACACCATTATTACTGCTTGTTAAAGATTATAGGATTGGCATGTGTCCAAATAGTATGAATAGGTTCATAAGGAGCATTTTTATAAGCAGGGATTTATTTTAAGAGTTGATGTGAGCTGACCTAAGACAATTTCAGCATTAAGCAAATGACAGATTGCTTTTGTAAATATCGGTAGTTATAGCCAAGTTAGGCCTTTATATCTCCTTCCCTGAAAAATTCTCCAGAAGCACCAGACTGTGGCCTAGGCTTTCTAACTTATATTTTATGTGAAAGACTCACTGAAAGACAAACAAAATGACATGCTGAACACAGGATTCAAGAATAATGAGGCTGCAGACCTCAAGCATTGCCTGAAGAATCTTACCCTGCCTTGTTAGATTTTTATACTTTGTTCATGAAAGGGCAATGGGACTTGCGCAAATCTGTATAATCAGTTACCTATTTTCAACATTGTTAATTGTACTAGTGGTAAAATATTTCTAATATACCTTATTTTTAATTAATAAATCTTTTCACGTAGATTTTATTTTATTTTTTAGGTTAGGCAAATATTTATTAGATATAATGCCAAAAGTATGATTCAAAAAAGAAAAAGTGGATAAATTGTACTGCAAAATTTTTAAACTAAACATCCCTCAAAAAAATAACAATAAGAGAATGAGAATACAAATCACAGACTGGAAGAAAATATTTACATATCATATATGTTGAAAATGAGTTATATCCAGAATATATAAAGAGCTCTCTGAATTCAACAATAAGAAAGCCCCCAACTTTAATAAGAGTAAAAGGATTTGAACATGCCCTGCACTATAAAATCGGTGAGGCAAAGAGTCTCCTGTTGTGTCCCAAAGTCTTTGCTGTGACTGTAGTGCACTGATTGGAGTTCTGGAACTTATCAGAACTTCTCCACATTCTGGTAGCTTACTATTGCTGCATAATAATTAGCCAAAAAAAAAAAACACAAAACAGCAGTTAAGACAATATCTTTATTATATCTCATAGTATCTGTATGTCAAGAATCAAATCAAAGAATAGCTTACCTGAGTCCTCTGCCTCATAGTCTCATATAAGGCCAAAATCAAGGTCAACCCAGCATCTGTGATTTCATCTAGGCTTCACCTGGGGAAGGATCTACTACTTCCATGCTCACTCAGTGATTGTTGGCAAGATTCAGTTCCTCATGCTCTTTTATACTGAGGGCTTCAGTTCCTTACTGGCTGTTTGACACAGGTCACCTTCAGTGCCTGGCCATGTGGGCTTTTCTGGCATAGGAGGTGCTCTATTAAAGTTTAAACACCAAGAAGGCAATGACAAGTCACAAGTAATAATCTTTTGTAACCTAATTGTGAAAGGTGACACTCCTCAATGTTGCCCTATTGTATTGGTCAGAGATAAGTTATTTAAGGGAGGAAATTATGCAATGTCATGAATATGGTGGGGAGCTGCCACATTGACCTCAGAAAATCCAGTTTTCTGGGTCAGATTACTTTTAATACCTGAAATCCAAATATAATATGATTTAAGCATGTTATTTCAACTAACTTTTTTTTTTTTTTAGAGATAGAGTCTCACACTGTCATCCTCAGTAGAGTGCTGTGGTTTTATAGCTCACAGCAACCTCCAGCTCTTGGGATTAGGCAATTCTCCTGCCTCAGTCTCCCAAGTAGCTGGCACTATAGGCGCTTACCACAATGGCTGGCTATTTTTATTAAATCATAACTTTAAGACATTTGCACCAGAATGTTTATTGCAGGCCAATTCATAATAGCCAGGACATGGAAACAGCCCAAGTGCCAAGTGACCCATGATTGGATTAACAAATTATGGTATATATACACCGTGGAATACTATGCAGTCATAAAAAAGATGGAGACTTCACATCTCTTATGTTTACCTGGATGGAGCTGGAACATATTCTTCTTAGTAAAGTATCTCAAGAATGGGGAAAAAAGTATCCAAAGTACTCAATATTACTATGAAATCAATATGTAACCACCTACACACTCATACAAATGGCAAAACATACCTGTAGTCCAGAAAGTACAACGGAAGAGAGAGAGAGGATGGAAGGGGGGATGTAAGAGGAGGAAGGGCATTTTGGGGGGACCTCACCTACTGTGCATGATGCAATGGTACATTTCATAACTATTAAGAAATGAGTATAATTATGATGGATGTGTTACTTAGTTCAATGTAAACATTTCACATTGTATACTGAAGCAGTACCCTGAACTCCGTAAATGCATCAATGTACAAAGTTATGATTCATGTAGATTTTAATTATGGTATTTCCGATGCCAACTAATCACTCTCATTGTTACCTTCTGATTAGGGTACCTCTAAGAGATAGAATAGAGATTTGTACATTCACATATTACATGGCTTATGCTAATATATGTAAAGCATATTATAATGCAAAGTATACAAGAAGAGTGTCATTTTGTTATTATATGGAAATGTATGGTGCTCTCTACTATTATTAAGGTTGCACATGTTTTTCTTTTCAAAAAAGTTAATTTAAAGAATACTTGAGACATTTTAAGACACAGACATCATATTATGTTTTTTGTTTCATTTTATTTGTTTTCAGTTTTGTTGATTGTTTTTCTCTTTTCCCTTCTCAAAAGAAAAAATGAATAAATTTTCCAACAGTGTGGGTGGGCTAGAAAGTAGGGTAGCTATAACCAAGCCATTCTTTTAAAAAAAGAGAGAGAGGGGTGAGGCTTGTGAAATATAAAAAGATAATGACCAAGGGAAATCATCAAAATAACCAACTACATTCATAGGGCTGAAGATGGGTCTGCTGTGGAACTATGATGGCCTGTGCCACAGGAGGCAGGACCTATACCATTTCAGCAAAAGCCAGGCAGCAGCTTCTTGCTGAATACAGCAACCCAAAGAGACTAATTCTTAATCCCAGCCCCAGCACTCCCAGGGTTAATTAGGCATATTAGGCATTCCCTAATTATGAAAAGTGTAGGAAAGAAGAAATCTGGAAATTTTTGGTAATGCAACCTGTAGACCCCAAGGCCCAGTGGGAACCTGCACTTTTAAGGTGGGCTCAACAGGGATATTGCTTGGCACAGAGGTCCAATCTCCTCTTAAGGGCCATCAATGATGGCCAGTCACAGGCCTCACTATTTCTAGGGTGTTGGCTCTGCACCTAATTTTCTTCGAGATTTTCTTTAGAGCTGCCCTCTAAATGGTGCTTGGAGTCCACAGACTTGCCTATTCTGGTCCCTAGTTTTGGAGGAGGGGGACTGATGAGATTCCTCACTTTCTCTTAATCCTCTTGGGAAAACCAATCTCTTTGTGCTTTCTGAAAATATCTAGAACAGGAGATCCTAGGCAGGACAATGGATATAGGTCAAAATTTCCCAACCCACAGAATTTATAGACATTTTAGGGGAAGAAATATGGCAAAGGGAGTAAATCTAGGTTTCCTACCTGAAAGGCTGGGCAAAATACCCCAGGTCCCTTCAGGGCCAGAAGAGTGGGAGATGTATGGCTCAAATATAAGCTACAGTATTAAGGACAGTGGGGAGGACTCAGGATTCAGCTGCTGGAGCAATGGGATTTTCTTCTTTCCAGCTCTCCCTGATAGTCCCTTGAGTTCTCCTATATCTCCTCCACACCATGAGAAAATGTCATGACAAGGCCTGGTTCTTGCACCATGTCTTCTCTCATATGCTGATTTTCACAGGCCATCATGACAACAGCCTGCATGCCAGGGATGCGCTTGATCACGTAGTTCTCATAGTAGTGCCGATTCATCTGTCTTGTCTCTAGTGTGGCCAGACCAGGCGGCCAGTTACTCTCATGAGAATTTTCAATCAGTTGGTTGACAATAGAGGTGGGGCAGCCACTCTCCACCAGGTAGTCTTTGATCACAGCCTGGAGCATAGGGTTTGGGGTTGAGATCATCCCTCCCCAGCGGGTCACTCTTGCTGGTGTAAGGGAAGCCACCCACTCTAGGATCTCATTGTCATCAGTTGTCTCCTCCGGGTTCTGAAGGTTGGGGTCGATGCTGCGGATTGCAAGCACGTATGCCTTTAGTAGCTGGATGTCTTGATTCTGTTCCTCCAGCTGGTGTTTGTGTTCCACTGACATCAACTCCAGCTCAGCAATGCGTGTCTGCTGCTGCTGTACCACTGAGATCATGTGCTTAATACAATTGTGGTTTGGCAGCTGCTCTTGGGGCATCTCCAGGCCACAGCCCTGTTCACAGGTTACAGGTCTCTTCGGGTTGTACTCACAGTCACTGAGGTGGGACATCAGATTATCAAGCTGAACAATGGCACTGCAGCCAAACTCAGCATTGTCACAGGCAATCTGCAGCTTCGACAACATGTTCCGCATTATCCGAGGTACCCGGCACAGTTGGGCAACCGTCACAACACTATGGTCCACTGGACATGTCTGTTGTTCAGAGAGCCACCGGGTAATGCAGGTGTTACAGAAAGCATGCTCGCAGTGGGATACCTGTACTGGCTCCTCCAAGACGCCATTGCAAATAGAGCAGATAAGGTTTTCGTCAACCTCCCCCTGGAAACGGGTTACATCATAACCCATGTCTTCTCACCGAAACCCAGGTCCTTCCAAGTATTGGGCGTAGGTTTCTGTTCACAAGACTCCAAATCCCTGAAGCCTCCACTCAGTACCACTCAGGAGATGCACCCAGTCACTCATCTTGTCGGCTATCGTTGGGCCAAGGAGACCTTCTCCGCTGCGGGAGTTGGAAGTGACGTCACAATCAGGACCCCTCTGATAGGTGGGAGCCCACGCAGGCGCAGTGCACACCACCCAATGCAGCCGGGATTCTCTGTACTCTGTACTGGCTGGAGCTGAAGCTGCATTGACCATCCGATATCCTAGGTTCTGGGTCTCAGCCTTTTCTGGGAAGGGAAGGTGGGGGAAGAAGGTCACAGACATTATTTTAATAAACATTTCTTGACCACATACTATGTACCAAATACTGTGCTAGGTTCTGAGGTGGTAAAAACTAGACATTATTTAAGTTTTTGCAGCCCAAGGTGTTAAATAAGTAGAAAAATCACAGTGTGATTGATTCCACATCTTGAGAATTGTGAATAATTATACAGTAAGCATGGTGCATCTCCTTAGTGGTACTGAGTGGAGGCATCAGGGGACTGGAGTCTTGTGAACAGAAACCTCCCCCCAACACTTGGAAGGACCTGGGTTTGGGTGATGAGAGCTGGGGTATGATGTAACCCCTTTCCAGGGGGATGTTGATAAAGACCTTATCTGCCATATTTGCAGTGACGTCTTGGAGGAGCCAGTACAATCTGATACTGTTTGGCATACTGACTTCATTTCCTTTAGATATATACCCAGTGGTGGGATCACTGGATGACATGGTAGTTCTATTTTTAATTTTTTGAGGAACCATCATACTGTTTTCCATAATGGCTGTACTACTTTACATTCCCACCAATAGTCTTTCAAGAGTTCCCTTTTCTCCACATCCTCACCAATACTTATCTTTTGATTCTTCGATAGTAGCCATTCTTTTTTTTTTTTTTTTTTTTTGAGACGGAGCCTCAAGCTATCCCCCTGGGTAGAGTGCCATGGCATCACAGCTCATAGCAACCTCCAACTCCTGGGCTCAAGCCAGTCTCCTGCCTCCGCCTCCCAAGTAGCTGGGA
>CAUYQV010080200.1:0-51264 GCA_963574575.1 Galagoides demidoff
GGTCCCAGCTACTTGGGAGGCGGAGGCAGGAGACTCGCTTGAGCCCAGGAGTTGGAGGTTGCTATGAGCTGTGATGCCATGGCACTCTACCCAGGGGGATAGCTTGAGGCTCCATCTCAAAAAAAAAAAAAAAAAGAAAAAGTAAGACTCTGTCTCAACAACAATAATAAAAAAAAAAAAAGAAAAAACAAACCCTGAAAACAAGTATTGGCAAGAATATGGAGAAAATGGAACACTTGTGCACAGTTGGTGGAAACATAAAATATGCAGCCACTAAGGAAAACAATATATGGAGGGGAGTAAAAAATTAAAAGTAGAGGGTGGTGCCTGTGGCTCAAAGAAGTAGGACACCGGCCCCATATGCTGGAGGTGGCGGGTTCAAACCCAGCCCTGGCCAAAAACTGCAAAATAAATAAATAAATAATTAAAAAATAGAATTACCATACAGTCCAATAATCTCACTTCTGGGTACCTAGTGAAAACAATTCAAAACAGGATTTCAAAGAGATATTTGCACACCCATGTTGACATTAGCACTTTTCACAACAACCAGGAGGTGGAAGCAACCCAAATGTTCATCAATGAATGAATAAAGAAAATGTGAGAGAGACATACAATGCAATACTATTGTAGCCTTTTTTTTTTTTTTTTTGGTAGAGACAGAGTCTCACTTTATTGCCCTCGGTAGAGTGCAATGGGGTCACAGCTCACAGCAATCTCCAACTCCTGGGCTTAGGTGATTCTCTTGCCTCAGCCTCTCGAGTAGCTGGGACTACAGGTGCCTGCCACAACACCCAGCTATTTTTAGGTTGCAGTTTGGCCAGGGCCGGGTTTGAACCTGCCACCCTCAGTATATGGGGCTGGCGCCCTACCCACTAAGCCACAGACGCTGCCCACTATTGTAGCCTTTTAAAAGATGGTGATTTTGTCTCATATTTTAACATGGATTAACCCTGGAGACATTATGCTAACTGAAATAAACCAGTCACAAAAGGACAAATGCTGTATTATTCCACCCATAAGAGGACTCTAAAGTAATCAAAATCAGAAACAGTAGAGGTCAGCACTTGTAGCTTAGCAGCTAGGGCACCAGTTATATATATTGAAGCTGGTGGGTTTGAACCCAGCCTGGGCCTGCCAAACAAAATGACAACTATACCCAAAAAATACCCGGGTGTTGTGGCGGGCACCTGTAGTCCCAGCTACTTGGGAGGCTAAGGCAACAGAATGGATTAAGCCCAAGAGTTTGAGGTTGCTATGAACTGTGACGCCACAGCACTCTACTGAGGCAACATAGTGAGACTCTGTCTCAAAAAGAAAGGGTAATGGTCTCCAGGGGTCTTATCTCTGGGACTATTTGGTCTTATCTAATCATCTATGGGACAAAAATAAGAAGATTTAATCTATAATCAAAGAAGCAGAAGCTGTAGCTGCAAAGAGCTTAAATAATTTAAAGTTCCAACAGCTGTAAGTTTGAATTATTTAATTTCATAGAGACAGTAAATACTAGAACTGTTTTAGTATTAGTCATGATGACTTGACATTGGCTTAGACAGTATTTGATAACAAATGTCTTCAGATAGTGATATTTTTATATTCATGTGTTAGCTTGGTATCTAATACAGTCCTGGGCTGCTGTGAACAATGAATGAATGTGGGCTTAAATTAGTGTTACATTATTAATATGTTTTAAGGAGTTCATTTGGATAAGATGGTATTCCTTCTTTCTCCTTGCTTTACAGGAAGTCTGTCTGCTCTCCTTCGTTCCAAATGGGGTCCATTAAAAGACAATGAGCAAACAATTGGCTTTTATACAAAGCAAATACTGGAAGGACTAAAATACCTCCATGACAATCAGATTGTTCACCGGGACATAAAGGTAGGTTGCACCAGGACTGATTAAGTTCCTTGATGGATTATTATTTTGTTTTTGAAAGTCATGTTGTAAGTATTAATTTAGAATGGGGAGTAGGTAAATCTTAGAAGCAAGGGCAGGGTAGGCACATGGTGGCTCATACTTGTAATCACAGCACTCTGGGAGGCCGAGGCAGGAGGATCCCTTGAGTTCAGGAGTCAAAGACCACCCTGAGCAAGAGTGAAACCCTGTCTTTACATAGAAAAACTAGGAGGGTGTGGTGGTGGGTGCCAGTACTACTAGGGAGGTTGAGGCAATAGGATCACTTGAACTCAGGAGGCTGAGGTTGCTGTGAGCTAGGCTAACACCATGGCACTCTGGCCTGGGCAACAGAGCTAGACTCAGTCTCTAAATAAATAAATAGTTCTTAAAAAATAAAAAGTAAATCTTAGAAAGAGCAGAAATATATCTTGCTATGTTGACTCTGTTATTTATGTTCATGCCTTACCTCTTCTATTCAAGGAATGAACTCCTTAACTTTGTTTAGCTAATAGGGTTGTAATGTTTACCAGGAGTTTCGGTGGGGGGGGTTCAGCAGTATAAAGTTTAAACAGGGAGCCAGGCTTGGTGATGTGTATCTGTGAGTCCCAGCTGCTCAGGAGGCTGAGGTGGGAGGATGAGTGAGGCCAGGAGTTCCAGACCAGCCTGGATAATACAGCCCAGTTTCCAATGTAAAGCCTGTCTCAAAAAAAAAGAGTTAAATAGGAGATAGTCCCTCCTTCTGAGGCGTTTACAAGTTGGTTAATTTTTGTGTCCTTTCCTATAAGAGCTTACTGAATCAATGGGTGAATGGTTAGGAAAAAAAGTCTCCTTTTTTCTTAAGTATCACATACTCATGGATTGAATGAAAATTATTACCCAGATTCTCTAAGATAATTAGAATAACAACTTTAGATCCTCTGTAGAAAGAGAAGATTCAGAAATAATCAATTTCAGTAAGCTGTTGAAAGTGAATTAATATTACTACCCCAAAATCAACCCAAGAGCCTATTGATCCGTGATATCCTTAAATATCCCACAAAAAGAAGTCAAGCAACATAGAAAAAAAAAAAGGAAAGTGATTGGAAAGTTAAGAATATCACAATTTAACTCTCATACATGTATCATTACATACCTGTAAACAGCAGCTAGCTTTAGTTGATTAGGAATCATGTTTGACCTGGTGACCTGAGGAGCAGATTTTGAATAACTGATAATATATGAACAAAAAAATGGTATCAAGAGTTCACTATTGAGATAAACTGTTAATGAAGAATATAGAATGTCTCTTTGTTTGCTCTAAGGACCCCTTATTTTGTTGGACTTACTAGGTCAACAGCAGAGAATCTGAAGCAAGATAACATTTGTGACTAAAGTCCTCTATTCTCTAGGGTGACAATGTGTTGATTAATACCTACAGCGGTGTTCTCAAGATCTCTGACTTTGGGACATCAAAGAGGCTTGCTGGCATAAACCCATGTACTGAAACATTTACTGGTATGTTTTTAGAGTGATGATACAGATCTTGTATAATTAAAAAAATAATTGCTGAGTTTGAGCATAGCGTGAGAGAGAAATTTAGTTGGTGTTCTCACGTATGTTAATGTTGGTATTTTTTGACACCCCTTGAGAAATTTTGTACAGAATTTAACATGGCCCTTTTCTCTTCTTGTATTTATATGACTTGCTTAGATGCTTATTTAATGCCACTGAAGTTTTTTTTTAAATTCTCAAGTAGGTATTTGTTTTTCTTTTTAGGTCATAATTTCTCTCCTGGTTGACCTACAATTTGGCAAGATTGTTTTTTTGAAACATTTCTTTAGCGGAACCTCTCTGTGATTCTTACTCAGACCCTAATCACTTCCCACATGGACTATGAGTTCCCTCTGCTACTGTGTTTACTCCCTGTGGTCGATTCCCTTATTCCACAATATAAATAACCGTAGGATTTCAATCCCGAAAGAGGAAGTGACTCACCGACTCCGAAGAGGGGTGGGGAAAGAGCTTTCCTGAGGACTTAGGCAATGGGGTGACTGAGCTGCCTCTGGTACAGTCCTGGCAGGGAGGAGAAAAAAAAGAAAGGTGACAGAAAGGTGACAGCAGCCAGGAGGAAACTGAGGCTCAGGAGATTAATGACGGCTCAGCAGTTAGAGGGGGGGTTATCTGGGACTTCAGCCTGGTCTCTGCTCCCAGTTCTTATCGCTCAGTGATACCGATTCTCAGGAAGTATTATGTTGTTGTTAGGAGTATCAGAGAAAGATACATTTAGCAAAAAAGAGAAAAAAGATGACAAATAATCTTTGGTCTCATGTAAAGCAAAAGGCTGAGACATCGCATTCTGAATTCTGCCAGGTAGGTGGTAGCACTTCTGTTTGCAGATGCAGAAACCGACTGTCAGGAGTCAGGGCAGTGAGTGCAGGACAGAGCTTGCTTTTAACCCCTCCTTTGCTCTTTGCTTTCACCTTGGGCCCTGCCTTCTTGTAGTACCTATGCTGGTGGCCTGAGAGGTGGGAAGGAAGGAGAGAAATTTCATAAGATTTCTCCTCAGAACATTCAGTGACACATCAGACCTGGGACCCACCTTCAAGGCAATGGGTATTTCAAGGCGCAGAATTAAACACGTTTCATATCCGACACTGGATCTTAGCCAGAAGGCCGAGGAAAACACTCATTTCAAGTGCATCTTTTTGAATGAAATAATTTTCAACCTGTTAGTAACTTTGAATGGCTTCACATTTCTTTCCTGATACTTTCAGCTGGGCAAGAGACGTTTTAGGTGCTTCCAAAAGACTCAGTAACTTCCAAAAGGAAAATCCCTACTTTTTCGCTCATGTTTTGGGACAGGATGTTGATACCGTATCTTTTGCTAAATCTTGAAAGCATTTTTTTGAAAATCCCCAAAGGAGTTGTAGAAAAGCAGTCCTTACGTGGCCCTTTGCTTGTATTTCTCCCACTGGCCTCGCGTGAAAGTGAAGTGTGTGACTAACATGCTTGGATCTGTCCCCAGTGCCAGTCCTGAGGCCTGGGTGTGCAGGTCTGGGTCCCTCTGGCCTCACAGCGCTTAACACCAAGTCCCAGGTGTTAACCCAGCCTTTGATGAATTGAGTGAAAGGATATTGACCTGTTCCTTCTGTTGGTGATTTTGGTGAGGGGAAAGGCAGTAGCGACCCCTGTTTGTGGAGTGTTCACAGTATACCTGGCTGAATTTTTCTCTACATGCCTGGTTTCACTGAAGTTCGTATATCAACACTGATTATTAGGTATCATTATCCCAGTTTATGATGAGAAAATCAAGATTCAAAGAGGTTAAATAGCTTGCCCACAGTCGCAACTGCTTGTTAGGAATAGAGATTTCAAACTAGACTTCACAGGCCAAATGACATTAATTGTCTTTGCCCCCAAACCCAGTCCCACCCACACTCTTCTGTTGCAGTTGGTGGCTACTCCAGACTTCCTGGGGCACCTCTCTTTTCCCACACTGCAACCCAATTCACCAAGGAAGCCTATTGGCTCTGCCTTCAAAATATGCCTAAAATTGGACCTGTTCTCACCACCTCCGCTGCTGCCACCCCTCTCATTCACCTGCATTGCTTTTATTGCTTCCAAACTGTTCTCCTGAGTCCCTTTTGCCACCTCGTGTCTGTTTGCAACACAGCAGCCAGAGTGATCTTTTTAAAACCTAAACCAAGTCCTGTCTCTCAGAGCCCCAGGGCTGTTTCTTTCAGAGTAGACAAATTGTGGACAAGGCTCAGAGTGGATGTAGAGTCCATTACCTTTCAGAACTCATGTCCTGCTCTCCTCCCCTGCCTACTCACTCAGCACCAGAAACACGGACCTTCCTGCATTTCCTCTGGGACATAGGTAGGGTCCTGCTGCAGGGCCATTGCACATGCTTTTCCTTCTGCCGGTCACTCCCTTCTCCCAGCCACCTGCATGGCTAACACCTTCAAGTCTTAACTCAGATGTCACCTCCTGACACCCCATTTACCATAGCAGCCTCCCTGGTCTCTCCGACTCCCTTTACCCCGGTCTTTTTTTTTTTTTTCCCTGTTATAACATCACTTTCTAACATACGGTATGATTAACTTACCATGCTGATAGCTCATTATCTGCCTTCCATTGCAAAAATCTGAGCTCCGCAAGCCCAGGGATTTCTGTTTCTTTATTCCTGGAATGGTGTCTGGCCCTATCCATATAGATCTGTTGAATGAATGGATAAGTGAACCTCAACCACTAAGGAATAGAGATTTCCACTCATGCCACTTCCCTGGGTAGTTGCAGTGGCAGAGATATCCTAAAATATTTTAAAATAATTTAAAAGTTTTTTGGAATGTAGATACATAAAGTATAGATTTTATAGTTAATACTCTCACTTGTTTTCCTTCAGCTGATATTCAGATTGGCCTTGCATCTTCGTTATCCAGCTCTATAAATTTCTTTTTATAAAATATTGTGTGTCATGTGTTTGTGGAATAAAAAGAAGAGCAAATATTAATACGTGACTCAACTTGGTTTTGGCACTTGCTCAGTGGGGGATAATTAAACACAATTGGCAGATAGAGCTCTTTGAATTATCTGATGAGTAAAATATTGCATAATTTTATTGTTGACATTACTTGAATCACCTGGTTTTTAAAATTTATTATATTTTTAATCAGTTATCATTCCCACTTAGATATTAGTACAACTTAAATTCTCTTGTTAATTCTGTTCTCGACCCAGAGGTGACAAAGGAGGGGGTGGTAGGCTTCAACACATATTTTCTAAAAGAGTGCTTGATTTTATTTAAATCATAAAAATATCACTTGGAGGAGAGCTACAAATGAAGATAAATTGTAACAATTTTGTACTAAGGGTAGGTGAGTCTTTGGGGAGCATGGTTGCCCCGTCCTTGTCCTTGGCCGGGTGAGAGGCTGTCTGAGAACAGACACATGCAGTTGTATGTGAATATGAACTTGAATTGCTGCCATGCAGTGAGGAGGTCTGGAGGATGAACCTGCAAAATGACAATACTCAACAAAAGTGACGTATTTTTATTTATTTTTATGAACAACAGTTTCCAGCCTGTGATAGTGGTTTTCATAGGAATAGTTTTGGAGGAATTTTACAGTTTTCACTTATAAATCATGTATGAGACATTCATAAAAGGTGTAATCTGTATTTATCAAATTGTCACTTTGGTTATGAATCAGAAAATACTACAGCAGCTTTTTTGGCAAACACCTCGGGATTTGAAGTTATTCAACATGGCATCTTGGATGGGTTCCTGTTTGCTGATTATACCACTCGTCTATCAGAAACGGAAGCCATGGTGATAATACGTTCCTGATCACACTCCTCACCTATTGCTAGACTTTGGGAAACCACTCTGAGGGGTATTAGGAACCCAAATCCAGCCTCTCGTTTGGGCCGCTGGGGTATTTTCAATGGCCAGGGGTGTGCCAGGCCAGAAGCAAAACCAGAGGCTAAGAGCTTTCAATCATAGCACCCTCTTCAGCTTTTTAATTTCATGAAACCTTAAATCACCTCTTTTCTATTTTTTTCTTGTTCACTGTGTGATTTTTCTGTATAGATGGACCATGACTTGTCTTTGCTCTATTAAACCTATTATTCCATGGCCTCCAGAAGTATGTTTAATTTATAGAATAGGATACACCAGAAATTTATTAGCATTATTTTTCACAATGGCTTCAGAATCTTCATGCTGTTATGATTAAGAAATAGAAAGGGGGCAGTGCCTGTGGCTCAAGGAGTAGGGCCCTGGCCCCATATACCGGGGGTGGTGAGTTCAAGCCTGGCCCCGGCCAAAACTGCAAAAAAAAAAAAAGAAAGGAAAAGAGAAAAACTAAGCTTTCAATCCAGGAATTGAGAAATATAGATAGAACCAAAGAAATGGATGAATGAGCTAGATTTTCCTGCAAAAGGTTAGAAGTGTACTTTGTGCATTTGGAGAACTGAACACGGAAAATGTGTGTTTGTGCTCTCCGTTGTTCTCAAAAGACTAATCGTTAGAGGTTTCTAAGAGGTGCCATTGCAATGATGCCTCCATCAAAACCTCCTGTCTAGGGAATGAAAATGTACCTATTCACAGCCAGATAATAGTAGTAAATTATTTTTATGTCACCAGTAAAATCCATTATAAAAGCTGTCGTTTTCATTTTTATTTACAGCAGAGAAAATTGGAACTCAAAAAAGATGAGCTAGAAAGATTGGAATCGTGTTTGTGAAGTTGTCTATTATTTATGTGGAAAAGTTGAAGCTGTCATTTAGGTACCTGTCTGTTTTCTTTTCTTAAAGTGGAAATGTGCTTGAATTATTTCCAGGTACCCTTCAGTATATGGCACCAGAAATAATAGATAAAGGACCGAGAGGCTACGGGAAAGCAGCCGACATCTGGTCTCTGGGCTGCACCATCATTGAGATGGCCACAGGAAAACCACCATTCTACGAACTGGGAGAACCACAAGCAGCTATGTTCAAGGTCACACTTCATTTATCTTTTTTTTTTTTTTTTTTGAGACGGAGCCTCAAGCTATCCCCCTGGGTAGTGTGCCATGGCATCACAGCTCATAGCAACCTCCAACTCCTGGGCTCAAGCGAGTCTCCTGCCTCTGCCTCCCAAGTAGCTGGGACCACAGGTGCCGGCCACAACGCCCGGCCATTTTTTTTTTGGTTGCAGCCATCATTGTTGTTTGGCAGGCCCGGGCTGGGGATTCGAACCCGCCACCTTAGGTGTACGTGGCTGGCACCTTAGCCGATTGAGCCACAGGCGCCGAGCCTTCATTTATCTTATAAACAAATGGATAAGGCTTTTCATAGCTCCTGAATGTTCTATCTGTGTATGTCCTATCTTCTTAGGTAAAAGGAAAAGAGCCCAAAGTGAGCAGGAACCGAGAGCACATTGAAATTCAACAAGGTTCCCTCTCATCAGTGTCTGTGCCTCACATCTGGGTCTCTCTCTGCTTTAGTTTTAGTTGTACTCATTGGTAAAGTGAAATCTATGTGACTTCCTTGGTCCTCCTTTTAATAATGCTGTATAAATAACACATCACTATATAGCAGATTGGTTAAGCTCTTGGGGAAACAGTCTGAACATTTTCCATGGAGAGAGGTAGAAGAACATTTAGGAATTAAATCAAATCAATATTTTCCTTTACTTTGTAAGGGAAAGTATTTTTCCAATACTTTTCTATACTTTGAAGTCTCCATTTAAAAGGGGCATAATTTCCATTTTAAATAAATCAGTCTTATTCTTATGTATCTGTTCTTCTACCCCGTGAATTTGGCTATTCAAAACTCTTTTGGGGAGTGGGAAGCAGCCCCATCACCCAAAGTAGGAGGCAGCTGGTATACTAATAGGCCTGTGTGAGATCTGTTGCCAGTTTTGAGATGTAGGGACTGGTCATGGCAATGACCTGCCTCTAGTTCCCTGCAGCCCTCCCTGCCAGACCCCCATGCCCACAGTAAAGCTGTCCTCTAAGGAAAAACACTGTTGATAAGTGTTATTCCTGCTGCTGACCTCTTCCATTTGTGCACAGCCTTTTCTGAGGGGCCACATGATACATACCTTCTGCTTTTATATAAAGCTGGGCTTGTTTTAAGCTTGAAACATCTGATAGGACCCTGCTGGTATAAAAACAAGTAGTGTCACCAAGCCTGAAGGAGTGATGACAGGTGCCAAGGGAGCTCCCTCTTCTGCTGTGATGGATGTTCTTCTCTTCTTGGCCAGTCTTTCAGGTTTTCCCTGATATCTAGGACTTACTCTAAAATGCTGCCATATCACTCACAAGTACAGTAACTGTTATACCACGTGCCCTTGTCACTGTTAGGCCAGCCCAGGAAGTGATACTATGTTAGAGACATGAAATGACATAAACTTGGCCACTAATTTATAAAGTTTGTATCCGGGTCCCAACATGGTCAAGATATTTGAGACTTTGGGCAAATTTTTTAACCACCTTGAATGTTGTTTTTCTCATCTATAAAAATGGTACCTACCTATGTAATGGGAGGTTTTTTAGGAGAGTATGAGCTAATATGTGCAAAGCACTTAAAACTGTGTCTCACAGTAAAGGCTATATAATTTTTAAAAATACATGTTATTGCTTACACAGCAAATTTATATAAGGTATATAATAACAAAAAGACTTCCTTAGAAATTTTCTCAGTGCTAAATACATAAAAATATCATTAGAAATTGTTTGGGATAGCAGCAATAAGAAGTAAATTCTGGTTGTTACAAAAATACTGCTTAATTCTAAGGCAACTTTAAATACCTCTTTTAATGTAGGTGACTTAAGACAGGGAAAATATTCGTGTATTAGGGGAAATAAGATAGGCTTTCATCCAAACAAAGCTTCAAATCCCTGATCTGTCTTTTCATGACCATGTAACCTCACCTCTTCTGAGCCTTATTTCCGTCATTGATGTGATGAGGATAATATTTAATCCACTGAGTGGTTGGAAGAATTCAAGGAGATTCATAGATGGAAAAACCCCAGTCCAGGGCCTGGCACATAGCTACTGTGAACAAATCGGTGGTCTCAGTTAAAACCACCTGTTTTAAGTGCCAGCATCCTAAAGCTTTGAAGGACAGAATTATTACTTCGTAGTGCTGTCTGCTGCCTTGAACTAATGGCACCACGTGTGCCACCAGTAAAGTTGCAAAAGCACTCTGCAGACCTTCCCTAACCCACAGAAAATTGCATCTTATCTCACTTTGAGAAAAGCCATGATTTTTGTGGTATATGAGAAAGGAGCTTGTTGCACGAGGGGACCAAGTTTTGGAACCTGGAGCTCAGGTAATGAGACGGTCACTCAGACCACACACTGTCCTTTTTATATTTATATCGTAGGTGGGAATGTTTAAAGTCCACCCTGAGATCCCGGAGTCCATGTCTGCAGAGGCCAAAGCTTTCATACTGAAATGTTTTGAACCAGACCCTGACAAGAGAGCCGGTGCTAATGACTTGCTTGTTGATGAGTTCTTGAAAGTTTCAAGCAAAAAGAAAAAGACACAACCTAAGCTTTCAGGTATGTGGTTGCAGTGAAGAGGATACAGGCCAGAGTCTCTAAATCTGAAGCTTTTAAGATGGTATAATTTTCCAGAAGTAAACTCATCTGCATACAAATATCGCTGGAAATTGGTATAAACATTAGCATAGTACCCTCAGGCATTCAGTTCTCAGTACCAGGTAGCTCTGTTACCACCAATTACACAAATGCTGGGACCTTATACATAGTAGCTTTCTTTTTAAAACATTATTGTTATTTTTTATTGTACATAATAATAGTTGGTATACATGTTTATGGGGTGCATGTGATATTTTGGTATAGGCATACAATGTGTAATGATCACAGCAGGGAGTTTGGAGTTTCCATCACAAACATTTATCATTTCTCTGTTGAAGGAACCTTCCAATTCTAATCTTTTAGTTATTTTAAGATAAATAGTAAATTATTGTTAACTATAGTTATCCTATTGTGCTACCAAACACTAGATCTCATTCATTCTCACTTTAATTTTACACCCATTAACCACCCCCTCTACCCCTCCCAGCCTCTGGTAACCATCTTTCCTCTATCTTCAGTGTTCTACTTTTAGCTTCCACATGAGTGAAAACATGATACTTGTCTTTCTGTGCCTGGCTTATTTTACTTAATACATATTATGCATGCTCCTGTTTCATCCATGTTTTTGCCAATAACAAGATTTCGTTCTTTTTATGGCTGAATAATATTCCATTGTATGGATGTAGCACATTTTCTTTATCCAGTCATCTTGATAGACACTTAGGTTGACTTCATATCTTAACTATTTTGAGTAATATGGCAATAACAGTTTTCTATCATATAGTTTGTAAGTAGTTAATGTATCTCATTCTCACATTGTCAATACTAAAGTGAAAGTGAAAAGGGAGGACTCAGTGCTTGTAGCACAGTGACTAGAGCGCCAGCCACATACACTGGGGCTGGCAGGTTTGAACCCAGCTCGGGCCTGCTAAACAGCAATAACAACAGCAACAACAAAAAAGTAGCCCAGCTTTGTGGCAGGCGCCTGTAGTCCCAGCTACTTGGGAGGCTAAGGCAAGAGAATCGCTTAAGCCCAAGAGTTTGAGATTGCTGTGAGCTGTGATGCCACGGCACTCTACTGAGGGCGACATAATGAGACTCTGTCTCAAAAAAATAAATAAATAAAAATAAAGTGAAAAGGGGGAGAAAACGTTGCCTTTTAGAGCTGAAACCACCAATCACTGCTACAGGGCTATGGGGTTGTTACATAGCTGTGAACTTCCAAGCCATCTAGATAATGCGTGTATGTTCTTTTAATTTTAGGCAGTAGAAAGCACTTGCTTCCTTTTAGAGAATGTTTTTCTGAATAATCGCCACTCCCCCCCAAAAAAGAAAGGAAAAGATTGCCAGCTATAAATAAAACAGCAGTGTGAAAATCTAAATAAATAATCTTTTTGCAATAATTTCCGTATCTCATTTTAGAAAGAAAAATAAGTAAATGATTCAGTGGTTCCTGGCATTTTTGGTGTTTATATTGGATGAGGATGGGCAGATTGAAAGTTTGGAAAGGACACTGATCCCATTTCAAGCATTCACTTTCTGTTGATTTCTCAGTTTAACAACAAACCCAGCGTGTGCTTATTTACTGCTATTTGCTTTTCTTCCCACAGCTCTTTCAGCTGGATCAAATGGTGAGTTTGTTTCTACCTTTGCCCACTGAGCTGAGGCCTGGTGTATCATGTGATGAACTCTTGCATTCCCCTGATGTGTCCTCATCCTCTCCTCCCTGCTTACATGGGGAGCTTCTGGGTAGAGGAGTCTCCGAATTACATATATCTGACTTATGTACAACTCACACTTATGAATAGAGGCAATTAAAGTAAGTCCCCAAGTTACAAACATCCACCTGGCATACAACTTGCATTTACAAATAGAGGCTATTGCAGGTAATAGGTAAATGTACCTGTCCCAACGAACCTATCTCTTCATAACCTGGGAACCACCTGTACTAAGGATGTGCACAGCTGCCTGGTTGGGCTCATTCTTTAGGAAGCCCTTACCTTTCTTTATCATGAGGGAGGATTAAATTGTTCCTCTCTCACTGCAAGATGGTGACTGGATTTTTGAAATCTTCAATTTGAGTGCAGTCTATACTGTCTTATCTGGGAGCTAGAGGCTACCTGATGGATTACTTAAGGAAGATTTCAATGCCAGATACCTTTCTCTGCCCTCTTTGGGCATACATTCCATTTTTAGTTGGTCAGAAGTAATCGTGCTTTTGTTTTCTAAAGTTGGCTCTTGCTCCAATGAGCATTTCTTTTGAATATTATGGTGGTTCTCAGAAGGTTTCAGATTTTTCAACCAGGCACAGTGGCTCACACCTGTAGTTTTCATATTGTAGGAGGCTGAGGCAGGAGGGTAGCCTGTGCTTAAGGGTTCGAGATCAGCCTAAGCAACAGCCATACATCATCTCCACTAAAAATAGAAAAAATTAGCCAGGCATCATGGCATGTGCCTGTAGTCCCAGCTACTCAGGAGGCTGAGACAGGAGGATTGCTTGAACCCAGGAGTGTGACGATGCTGTGAGCTAGGCTGACGCCATGGTACTCTAGCTTGGGGCAACAGAGTGAGACACTGTCTCAAAAAAAAATAGTTGGAGATTTTGGAGCATTTCAGGTTTCAGATGTTTGGGTTACGGATGCTCAGGCTGTAGGGCATATTTTAGTCACAGTATTTACTTCCAGTTGTGTACAAAACACACACACATACTTGAAATCTTAAGGTAACAGAGTCTGAAAATAGTTGGAGGAAGGAAAGGAAAAAGGAAGGCCTATCTGGCTGTAGATTTTTATAAACCAGAGTTGGGGGTGAGTCTTTCAAACCTGTCCACTTGTCTTATCAGAGTCTGAACGCCCCACTGCCACAACCCCCTCCCCATTAGTGATCATTGATCTGGAGTCACAGTGAACAGAGTCAGAAGTCCCCTGCTGACTGTCATCCCCCATCTTTGAGGCGGTTGCTGATTCAGCCCAGCTCAAGAGGAATTAAGTAAAAAGGGGATTCCAGGCAACAACAGATTTCCTTTTTTGTAATTTTACACTGGCCTTCTTTAATAAAAGACTTGTATAGCATTGGGACACATGTTTGGTAAAAATGGCAAAAATTTACTATTATTAAAACTATGACATGTAGGCATGCATGATGACATGTAGGCAACTCCTATTACGTCACCTTAGTTGCCATTCAAATAAAGTAGAAGCCCGTGTTTGCTATTGAATCATTAACATCTGAGAACCAGGAAAGCCCTAAGAGATCAATCATCAAGCCTATTGGTTTCTAAAATTTTTTTGGAGCAAAGAATCTTTTTTAATATGTGTCCTTAAGCAGAATTATTATCTGTAATGGTCAGAGCAGATTTTTTCCAGGTAAAACAGAGTTGGAACCTGTGGTCTATTCATCCTATTTGAGGCATCTCCAAAATGCAAAAGTGGACCCATAAGCATCTGAGGCACATGACTTAAAAACTATGAATCTGGTCCTGTATTTTATAGATGTGAAAACTAAGGTCTATAAATAAAAATAATTAATAGAAATGAGGGAGTTGGAACCCAGAACCCAGTGAGCCTCGTGCTTTCTCAGCTGTTTTACACCCTCTGAGATATTCTTGTTGGGGTCCCGGGGGCCCCTTCCTGGGTCACCTCCTGCAACGGCTATATTAAGGAAGGGAGCCAGTCACAGTCACATGACAAGCCCATTATTATGGTGTCACTCTTCTGCTCATTGCAGTGACACACTGGATAAAGAACATAGGCCTCTTTCCACAAGCATTTTAGGATGCGTAAGTGTTTAAAAGCGTGAATTACCGTTTCCTTGCTTTGTCACACAGAGTATCTCAGGAGTATCTCCCTGCCGGTGCCCGTGCTGGTGGAGGACACCAGCAGCAGCAGCGAGTACGGCTCTGTGTCGCCCGACACGGAGTTAAAGGTGGACCCCTTCTCTTTCAAAACAAGAGCCAAGTCCTGCGGAGAAAGAGATGTGAAAGGAATCCGGACGCTCTTTTTGGGGTAAAAAGACAGACTGACTTTAGGTGAAAGACGTGTATTGTTACGTGTGTCACTTTGTAAAGGAGATTGTGATTTATGTCGCATAAATTATTTTAGCATTCCAGATGAAAATTTTGAAGATCACAGTGCACCCCCCTCCCCTGAAGAAAAAGATTCCGGATTCTTTATGCTGAGGAAGGACAGCGAGAGGCGGGCCACGCTTCACAGGATCCTGACGGAAGACCAAGACAAAATCGTGAGAAACTTAATGGAATCCTTAGCTCAGGTAAAACTTGTCACGGGTACTTTATTTCCCAGAGTCGACGTGTTTACCTGTGTCATAACCATCTGGAACGGGGGTGTGATGTGAGGCACGAGGAAGCTGTTGTGCTCACCATGGCAAAACAGGCCTATCCCAGGGGGAAGAGGAAGCAAATCCCTCATGTAGAAACGGTGATTTTGAAAATGAGCTACTTTTTAAATTCAGAAGTCAATTTTTAGGGCCAGACATGCTGTCTCATGCCTATGATCCTAGCACTCGGAGGCTAAGGCAGGTGGATTGCTTGAGCTTAGGAGTCCAAGACCAGCCTGAGCAAGAGTGAGACCCCACCTCTAAAAATAAAAAAACCAGGTGTTGTGGCAGGTGCCTGTAGTCCCAGCTACTTGGGAGGCTGAGGCAAGAGGATTGCTTGAGCCCAAGAGTTTGAAGTTGCTGTGAGCTATGACCGCACAGCACTCTACTGTGGGTGACAAAGTGAGACTCCTGTCTCAACAACAATAAATAAAAGAAGCCGATTTTTCATGTTGATGAGGTTCCAGCTGGTCTGTACAAGCTTCTTTCACCTGTCATTCACTCGTTTATCCAATTGATCAACAAACCGGAGTTGAGCCACGTGAACTGCTAAATTTTGCAGCTACCTGCCAGTTGCCCCTCTGAGCATGTAGGAGACATCAGCAAATGCAACAGACCCTGAGCTGCGAGGCTACATTTAGATGGAGGGTGACAGGTAATGGTACGAACACTGCAGTAAGTCCTCACTTAACGTGGACAGTAGGTTCTTAGAAACTGTGGCTTTCAGCAAAAGGAATGAAATGGAATGAACTTCACCATAGGCTAATGGATATAAGAGTTAAGTTCCTATGGCATGTTTCTGGTCATAAAATCATCACCAAACTGCTACATAAAGGCCAAAACACGTAACAGTTTTAAATACTGAAATAAATATGAATTCTACATATGTTTATGAAAGATTAACGAAAATAAATAAGATAATTATTTACCTCCTTATCCTAGTTCAGGGTTATGGGTGGCTGGAGCTCATCCTGGCAGTTCAGGGCACCAAAGAGGCACCAGCCCTGGCCAGGACCCAAACCCATCACAGGGCACATGCACATGTACACTCACACTCAGTCTGGAAGAATGTAGATACACCGGTGACCCGAACATGCATGTCTCCGGGGATGTAGGAGGAAACTAGAGACACACACAGATATGAGGAGAATGTGCAAACTTCACATAGACAGTGGCGCTGGCTAGAAGTCAATGATTTTTTTTTCTCACCAACATTATAATGAAAAGACATTGAATGGAATGTTATTTGAAGATCTGCTATATATGTGTGTGTGTGTGTGTATGTGTATATGTGTGTATGTGTGTGTGTGTATATATGTGTGTATGTGTGTGTGCGTATATATATATATTAGAAGGCAATGTATACTTTGAAAAAACAAAGTTTTGTAGTGCCTCTTATTCCCTGGTGTTATTAGTTTGCTAGGTCTGCATCTTAGTCCTTTTCTGTTGCTCTAGTGGAATACCTGCCACCCATAGAAAAGAGGTTTCTTGGCAATCACCATGAAAAAAAATTAAAGAAAAGAGGTTTACTTTGGCACACAGCTCTGGAGCCTGGGAAGTCTAAGATTGGGCAGCCCATGCAGCAAACTCCTCACGCTGCTTTAACTCGCGGAAACTAGAAGAGCAAGGGGGTTCATAAGGAAAAAGAGAGGGACAGAGGGAGCCAACCAGCTTTGTGACAATCTATTCTCCTGAGAACTAACCCAGTCCGGGAGAGCTGCCTTCATCCACTCATGAGGGCAGGGCTTGCCAGACCCAGACACCTCTCGCAGGCCCCATCACCTCTCAGCATTGTTGCACTGGCAGTTAAATTTCAGCATGAGTTTTGGCAGGACAAAGCACATCCAAATCATAGCAGACTGCCAGAACACAATACCAGAGGCTGGTGGCTCAAACCACAGACATTTATTCCCCACAGTTGTGGAGGCTGGAAGTGCATGATCAAGGGGTTGGCATATTTGGTTTCTCCTGAGGACTCTCTTGTTGGCTTGCAGATAGTGGCCTTGTCTCTGTGCACTTGCACCTGAGGTCTCCTCCCCTCATGAGACACCAGAGGATGCCAGTACAGCTGGATTAGGGACCTCACTAAACCTTAGGTATCCCTTTAAAAGCCCTGTCTCCAAATATAGTCACATTGGGAGTTGGGGCTTCAACATATGAATTTGGGAGGTGCAGTTCAGTCGGTAAGAGCTGGGAAAATGTGTTCCCGGAGATTCTGCTTACAGATAGGAGGGAGACTTCCCTCCCCAAATCTGCATGGGGAAACAGGATTTCCCTTAGCCCCAAGCACCTGGGGACAGAAGCAGCTCAGGACTCCTGTGGATACAACCCTCCCGCAGACATGCTCCCTCCCAGACATGACATTGGTCATCCTTTTTTAGTTCTGTGAGCATCAAGGACTCATCTCCCGCTCCCCCACCCCGGGCCCATGGCCACCTCCTGTCTTTCAGGATCACCGTAGACTGTACAATGCTTCTACCTTCCCTGTGTCCCCTGGCAACAGCTGCACAAAGGATGGAGCTGGAGGTGTTGTCCAGGCCAAGTTCTTAATCTCTGTGACCAACAGTTTACCTGACCTCATCTTTTATGAGGTGCAAATGTAGCTGATGTCCACTCTCCTTGAGTTCCTATTACCAGAGGAACTGAAAGGTTTTTGAGCACAATAGGACCTCTCTGGGTCTGAGGAGAGTGGAAGTGAGCTCTGTCTACCAGGGGTCCTCAAACTTTTTAAACAGGGGGCCAGTTCACACTCCCTCAGATCGTTGGAGGGCTGGATTGCGGGCCCCAGGACAAGTCAGCTCTAAGCAGGACAGGCAGCGGTAGCAAAAACACCTGGTAGGCTGGATAAATGTCCTAGGTGGGCTGCATGTCGCCTGCCTGAGGACACCTGGTCTATACTCTCTGAGGAAACTCTGCCTCAGGTCCTAGAGGAAAGTTGTCTCAGGCAGTTACTCTGAGGGCCAGGGGACCTTCTGATGTGGGGGAGGGTGAGTGGTAAGGATTCACTGTGGAGGGGGTGGGACACATGGAGGAGACTAGAGCAGTCTCAAACTGTCAGCCGTCTCTGGCCTTTTCTTCCACTCTCTGTGGTCATTCAAGGACTGAGACGAGAAGGGATTGACTTAGAAGGAGGAACAGAGTTAGATGGAGGGAGCTGCTGGGTGGCATCTGAAGTTCATTCAGCAAATACTTATTGAGCATCTCCTGATGCCAGGCGCTGTTCTGTGTGCTGGGGATATGCAGTGAGCAAAACACAAATGTCCACATCCCACTGAAGTGGATATTCTAGGGGAGGAAGAGGAAGAATTTTAAAATGCTAGTAAATGTGGATTAAATATATAGTAATAATAGCAAATGTTTTCTGTGGGCCAGATACTGTTTGTAGTATTTTGTGTGTATTTGCTCATTTAATACTCAGTCATCCTACAGTAATTGTATTATCTGTGTCCTCATTTAATAGATGAGGAAACTGAGGCCCAGAGGACTTGAGTGGCTTGCCAAGATCATGCTGCCCTAAGTGATGAGTCAGGATTTGGACACAGGGTCTGTGTTCTTTTTTTTTTTTTTTGGAGACAGAGCCTCAAGCTATCCCCCTGGGTAGAGTGCCGTGGCATCACAGCTCATAGCAACCTCCAGCTCCTGGGCTCAAGCGAGTCTCCTGTCTCAGCCTCCCAAGTTGCTGGGACTACAGGCGCCCGCCACAATGCCTGGCCATTTTTTGGTTGCAGCCATCATTGTTGTTTGGCGGCCCGGGCTGGGGATTCGAACCCGCCACCTTAGGTGTATGTGCCTGGCGCCTTAACCGCTCGAGCCACACGCGCCGAGCCAAGGGGTCTGTGCTCTTAACTGCCACTGTTCTACCTCTCTGGTGTGCCAGGTGGTGACAAGTATTGAGAGGGACATATTAGGGGAGGAGGGGGAAAAAAGGAAATGGCCATTCACCACTGTGGAGTGAAGGCCTCTCCTATGGCCACCAGTTCAAGATGTTTTGATTTTACTGAAACGCTGTAGATTTGATTTTCCGAAATGCTTAGAACCCAGGAATTGCCTAAATCTCCTAATTATCCCCAAAGGATGCTCTTTTCAGCACAGAAAGTGTCAGCTTGTTTGGGCTTGCTTTTTGCCTCCCTGCTGCCCTCCATCAGGGCAGGGATGTGCTGGCCATCGCTGTAGTCCCAACCCTCAGCACAGAGCCTGGTAAAGGGATCACTTCTGCGACTGTGCTGAAATTCTTAAATTTTGGAGCTGGTTAATCATATTCAATTGTTTGGCACCTCCTAGTTTTTAAAGCATGCTGGAATGTTCTCTATAAAAGGTGAAATGAAAGAAAACTTTAAAAGCAACTATCAGAAGGCATGCCTTGGTGTTTGGCATGAAGCCATCAGTGAGTACCAGAAACTGCTGAGCAGAATCACATGCTCAGCCAGATGGTCAGGTGACAGTCAGAGTCCCTCTATTAAGGACACTGATATCTCATGGTGATTCAGTGGCAGAGCAGGTCCTGAACAAGTCTCACAGTTGGCTCTTTAGCTATTGGGACAACAGAATATAGTGGTTAGGAGCTTGGGCTCAGCTTGGATCATTGTTTGGGGCCTGGTTCCCTCACTCAACGGCTGTGTGATTTGGGCAAGTTATTTAACCTCTCAGAGCCTGAGCTTCCTCATCTAGAAAAGAGAGGAATGTACCTCATCAGGTTGCTGTGAGGAGTCACTGGGGTCCTGAGTGATTTAGCCCATCAGAAAGTTTCATCACTGTTAACTATCGTCGTTGTCACTGACAAGCAGGCTAATGATAGTTATGGAATATCTTTAATTTTTCTATAACCAGAGAGAAATGATGTTTTACATTTGATTTAATATGTCTAGATGCATCTTTACATTTATGCCTTTGTTTTATAACAAAATAAAAATGTAGGTGTTGGTCAGGTCCTCAAACCGCTACATTATGACAAGGCTTTTAATGTATAACATCCTTCCAAAATCTATTCCTGGTTTTTTAAGGAAGTTTAAAGGATAATAAGTTTAAAGTTTAAAGGATAAAGCACCTTTCCAGAAGACTCTGTGAGCGGTACCAGGAGTGCTGAGGATAATGGGCACACTGTCAGATGCCACCTCTGGTACTGAGTCAGGCTCACCCAGTTCTATCCACACTGCCTGCTTATGAGGGCATGTGAATGAGTTAACACAGAGACAGGGATTAGAACAGAAATAAATGATGATGTAAGTGGATAAAACAGCCTGGATGGGAACCATTTCCCAGAGTAGAGATCATTCCTTTGTAGGACAGTGACACACATCAGAAAACCAGAGGCAGCATGTTTTTCTGTTGTGAAAACAAGCTAATGTATAAAAAAAAAAAGTTTGCTGTTTGAACTGTTGGCAAGCACACAACTGATTTTTCACTAAGAGAAGCTTCCAATGTCTGAATAACTCACATTTTTCTTCCTGAACATATTTGTATGGTGTTATGATTTGCCTGTGAATCTTTACTTTGGGTGTAATTTGGTTTGTGGTAAGGAAAAACAAACAAACAACAACAACGTTTATAATGGTTCCAAGTCTGATTTTAAAATATTCCCTGAATAACAGCTTTCAAACTTTTTAATATCATCTTTTCTCATGAAAACATAAATATGAGGGAGACTGAGTTCCAAATGCAAATATATTGACAGAAGCAACTGGCTGGTGCTTTTCTCTTTTAATTGAATCCTAGAAATGATCATTTTCACAGCCCAGTTGAGGAATTTTAATTTTAATGATGCAGTGAGAAAATGTTCAGTATGCAGTAACAATGAGAATAATAAAAATCCTGTTGTTCCTTAAAGTTAAAAGAGGATAAGTAACCTCCTACTGTGTTTCCTTAAATAAGCAAAAAAAAAAAAAAATCCAATTTGAGAGTGGCCATTTGTTTAAATATTGCATCTTCTGTTTAACATGTAAAATAATGCACTGGTCCATTCTTATAACTAGCTGTCTCATCGATGGGTAAGGAATGCAGTTTGGCCCTTTTGGTTGCCAGGAATGGATGCGCTCTACGAGCATCTGAAGCACCAAGGACATGTCGTAGGTTTACACACATAGCAGTGAGGGAAATAGCCTCAAAGAATTGCCCCCCACCCCAGTGCCTAGCTGAGCCTCACAGAGACCAAAACTAGAGTGTGAGTCCCAGGGATGTCAAGTTCTAGGAGCTGCACCTCTTTTTTCTGGATCGGATGCTGTTGGCTAACTGGTGTGCACCCCTGCTTCTGTCCACTTCTCCTTTCCCCACTGTGATCCTTCTCAGCTCCATCGCTTCTGCTTCCTTCCTTATAATTGGACATACTTATGACTGTATTTTATGACTTCCCTCTCTGTATAGACTTTGATATTGAGCATCCTGTCACTATTGCCCAAATCTCTCTATAAAAGTTTTCCATTAAAGTATCTGAGAGTAAGAATCTTATTGCCTCAGTCTTGTTTGGGCAAAGCCTGGCCTATCTGACTATATCATGACTACTGACCAGGGTGTGGGGTAGGTGCCCTTTCTCTGATTACTCTGATTATCTCTTGTTGGGTATGTGTGTGTGAAGAGTAGCCATATGGTTCAAATTTGGAAGCCCAGCTCTTCTCAGCAAGGGCTGTGGGGAGAGTATGCACATGGCTGGTGTAGCCAGCTCACGTTGACCAAGGCCTTGTGGGCTTTCATTCACAGGGTGCTGAAGAACCTAAACTAAAGTGGGAACACATCACAACCCTCATTGCAAGCCTCAGAGAGTTCGTGAGATCCACGGACCGAAAAATCATAGCCACCACGTTGTCAAAGCTGAAACTGGAGCTAGATTTCGACAGCCATGGCATTAGCCAAGTGCAGGTGGTACTCTTTGGTTTTCAAGATGCTGTAAGTATGATATTTTCTCAAGGTTCCCTCACAAACTCAAACTACATTTAATTAGAAGAATAGGATAAAACATAATTCTTCTTATCTTTTCTTTCTTCAATAATTGCAAGGAACTCTCTTTTCTTTGGATGATAAATTGGGATATTTGCCTGTGTAGGTGCTTCTAAGTATCAGACTTTGGTGCTTTGCCTTCTCCAAAGTTTAGATACACAGAAACTGAATCACCATGGAAAATAACAAAATTTATAAACATCTCCCATGGCCTGAACTTTGTTCTTATGAAATTATGTTGGGTCACTATTTATTTTGATGACTTTAGCAACAGAACATACTTAAGTCATGCACTTTCTAAATGCTGTATGAGAAATGCCATCTAGTGGCCACTGAGAGAAATTTAACAGTACAGATGGGCATGGTCACTGCTGAATAAAACCAGTATTTTTTTTCCCCTAGTTTTTCTCTGGTTTCCATATAGGACATTTTAAACGTATTTGTTTCATAAGGATACACTATGTTCTAGCCAGAAATATACTTCAGAGTACAGAGCATCACCGACTGAAAATTAAGCAACATGATCTAATGAGAGAGTGCTGAGAATTCTCTCTAAAGCTGAGTTGCTATGCAACACACCTAAAAGCCAGTCTTCTGAAATTCTGATTCAGAAGTGTCTGTTTTATTCTTGGGTAAGAATTATCTGTGGAACTTTGTGCCAAAAAAGCCTCAAGCCACTCCCAAAAGACCCTTACAAGGTATAGAAGACTGAAATAAGAGGACGCCTAAGGGTGCCTACTGCAGTGTGAATATGGAAGTATAATTTTACTTACATTCCAAAAGTTAATTCAACCCTAATGCATTTACTGCTCCGGTGCAGAAGGTGTCTTAGCATTGCAAATTTGGAGCATCAAAGATCCCTAATTTAAAACCAGATTAGCTGGACATGGTGTCATGTAGTCTCAACTACTTGGGAGGCTTAGGTGGGAGGATCATCCTTTGAGCCCAGGAGCCTGGGCAATATAGCAAGACCCCATCCCAAAAAGAAAAAAAAGAAAGAAAGTAAAAATAAAACCAAATATAATCCTGCAAAACCAAATAAATCCAATATAATCCTTCAATGGCCACTAGTTTTCTCTGAGATACTGTGGAACCCATCTAACTTGACTGAGGTCATAGGAAATAAAAGCAGCTGGCAAAGCCTATCACTAATATTAGATACTGAAGGGTAGTTACATTACAGCTAGGGAGACCCAGCCATCTATAAATAGAGTGAAGTAAGTTAGCTGATTTGTACTTGCCCGCATATCTGGTTTCTAATCTGGAGTTGGAAAGCTGTAGAATTCAGATTGAGAGCTATTTGGTTGTAATCCTGGGCCTCAGGCCAGGTCTGATACCCACCTATGTACACACACACACACACACACATATACACCTGCTCTTGCTCACTCAAAGTCCACATAAGGAACACCTTTTATAGTTTACTATAGTGAAGAGCTAAGCAGGTCATGGTTACAAAGATTCCTTTTCTACCTTGTGTGTGTGACTTTTGAGAGGAATAGTCTAGTTTATTATGCTCATTAGTCAAATAAGCAAGTAAATCCTTTCAAGAAATTAAGGTACCAGGACAAACTCAGTCTGAATGGATTTCCTAGAATAAGCAGGAACCTAGCAGTCATTCATTTCCTGAGCAGCTAGTAGGACGAAGTCCTCAAACTGACTCCCTTCTAAACTAGGGACTTTGATGAAGAGGGACCAGGGACAGGAATGAGCAACTGAAGCTCCAGCTCTTGGCATGGGTTCTCAGCGGCTTATCATCTCTCCAGCTTTCTCTGAAGTCTCTAACCAGAGCCCTGTTGAGAAAATAGTCTCGTCTCTTAGAGAGCTATGTCAACCAGCAAGTAGCAGAGTTTCTCCAAACTCTAAATGAGCCTATCTTAACCTTATGATAAAAGGTTGTCTTGTCTTAGAAAGGTAATGCACATGATGTATGTACGTGTGTATACACCCACGTATACATGCACACTGGAATATCATTCAGCCTTGAAAAGGAAGGAAATTCTGACACATGCTGCAACATGGATGAACCAAGAGGATGTGCTGAGTGAAACAAGCCGATCACAAAAGGCCAAATACTGTGATCCCTCTTACAAGAGGTACCTAGAGTAGTCAAATTTATAGAGACAGAAAGTAGAAAGGGGTTTGCAGGGACTAGGGGTAGGAAAGGTGTAGAAGTTCAGTTTTGCAAGATGGAAAGAGTTCCGGAGATAGATAGTGGCGAATGGACTTAGTGCCACTGAACTGTACACGTAAGATGTAAATTGTGTGTATTTTACTACAATTTTTTAAGAAGAAACAAAGACAAATCTGTACAGGTATATATATTTCAGTGTCTATTTAAACATGTGAAACATTACTAGTCACTACATCCTTAGAACAAAGATCTCATGTGAACAGGTTTCATGTCTTCATTGTGCATAAAATAAACAAATAAGGTGAACAGGCTTCCCGACTATTTTAGCAGATTGCTCCCTTCTTTACAAACGTATGAACAGGGAAGGAAACTAGGCCTGTGCCGTAGCAAACTATAGGTAGCAGCAAAGGCTAATGTTTTGCTTTACCTGCTCTTCCAGATCACCAGAGTATGGGGAATTTTTATTCAAAAGCCCTTTGGACTCCCTCTTCCTCCTTTCCCCATCCCCCACCCATTCTGCAGATGTCATAAAAGCTGGAAGCCACATACTCTGAGCCCCAAAGAAGTGACATTCTCATTGAACTGACCACCTTTCACTTAAATAACGTATTTGTTTACATAGAGATCACTAATTTCATTTGAAGTGGCAGATTTTAATTTGTTTTCCAGCAACATAAAGAAATTTCTTACAATTCAATGGGAAGAAACCTTTTAGCTATTTTCGTCCAAGTGCTTGGATCAGCTAAGTTATTTGCAATTAAAAATTAAAGTAGGCTAAATGTCCCTCTCTTTCTCCAGGTTAATAAAGTTCTTCGGAATCATAACATCAAGCCACACTGGATGTTTGCCTTAGACAGTATCATCCGAAAGGCAGTACAGACAGCTATTACCATTCTGGTTCCAGGTCAGAAATATTTAATTACTCTACAAATATCTAGTGCTTGAATACTTAATATTACTGTTCACCTGTTATTTCTAATGTCTCCTTAGTGCTTATAAGACTATGGTAGCCTTTTTATTTATTTTGTTGTTTTGAAGACAGAGTCTCACTTTGTCACCAGAGCACCATGGCATCATAGCTCACAGCCAATCTCAAACTCTAGGGCTCAAGCCATTCTCTTGCCTCAGCCTCCCAAGTAGCTGGGACTACAGGCACTGCCACAACACCTGGCTATTTTTTTGTTGTACTTGTCATTGTTGTTTACCTGGCTAGGGCTAGGTTTGAACCTGCCAGCTTTGGTGTATCTGGCGGCACCCTACCCACTGAGCTACAAGGCGCTACACAGAAAGGGGGAGCTTTAGATGAGAAACTACTACACTAACTTTTCCAAATGTCAAAAGACATAACAAAAAGACCACAGATTTGAAAATACACCATCATTAGTCCAGTCATGTGTCGTTTAACAACAGGGATAAGTTCTGAGAAATGCGTCATTACGTGGTTCTGTCATTGTGTAAACATCATGGAGTGCTCACACAAACCTAGGTAGTACAGCCTACCACACAGTTACAGTGAGCTACATCATGTGCCCTATTGCTCCTAGGATACAGACCTGCACAGCAGGTTACCTAACTGAAGGAACTTTCTACTTTCTTCACATTATTTCAGAGAATTTTCTTTGTCATTTATATATACATAATATGATAATTCAGAGTGTACAGAGTTCAGAGGATACATAATAATAATAGTAAATAACTGAAAATTTTCCCTCTTGAAAAGTGAGATTTATACTCAAGAGGACTACAAAACTTCAAATTGTTTTTAAATTTTTCAGCTTAGAGATCAAAAGTCTAAATCAGAAATTTAGCAATTTTTAATAGAAATTTAAGACTAATTTTAGAAATGTTTAAGGGTCTGTTTATTTTCTAATTTAATCTAGAATTGCACTTTCTTAAATTATTTTTAAAGTAAGGTATTTTTCATTGTTTTATTCCCTTCTAAATATGAATAATCCTAGTAACATAAATCTTTCATTCTGCCAACATTTTTTGAGAGCCTAATGTTTAACCCCTATGCTAGGTGTTAGGTTTACAAAACTAAAATACCTCACCAGGCACAATGGCTCATGCCTGTAATCCTAGTACTCTGGGAGGCTGAGGCTGGTTGCTCACCTGAGCTCAGGAGTTCGAGACCAGCCTGAGCAAGAACAAGACCCCATCTCTACTAAAATAGAAAAACTAGCTGGGCAGAGTGGCAAGCACTGTAGTCCCAGCTATTCAGGAGGCTGAGGCAAGAGGATTGCTTGAGCCTAGAAGTTTGAGATTGTGTGAACTATGACTCCATGACACTCTACCCAGGGCAACTAAGTGAGACTGTCACAAAAAAAGAAAAAAACTAAAACACCTGATTTTGGGTCATTCCTTTATAGATAAATTAGGAAATGAAGGAGATGGGTTTTGGAAAAAAGAGAAGAGATAGATCAGAAAGCAGAGCAGAGATGACATTTAGTTAGTCTTAAGAAGTAAAGGGTGAGGATGTGGAAAAGTTGGAACCCTTGGGCATTGTCAGTGGGTATGGTATAGAAAATGGTTTAGCTGCTATGGAGAACAATTTGGTGGTTTCTCAAAAATTAAAAATAGAAGTACCATATGATCCAGCAGTTTCTCTTTGGGTATATATTAAAATAACTAAAAGAAGGATCCCAAAGAGATCTTTATATATCCGTGTTCATAGCAGCACTATTCACAATTTCCAAGAGGCGGAAGCAACCCAGCTGTCCATCAGTAGATGAAGGGATATAGAAAATCTGTCCTACACAGACAATGAAATACTATTCAGCCTTTAAAAGAAGAGAAATTCTGACACACGCTACAACTAGAAGACCCTTGAGGACACCCTGCTAAGTGAAGTAAGCCAGTCACAAAAAGAGAAATACTGTGTGATTCCTGATGAGGTAGAGACAGAATGGTGCTTCTGGAAGCTGCAGGAGGAGGAAACAGGGAGTTGTTTGATGGTCGTAGTTCCAGTTTTGCAAGATGAAAAAGTTCTGGAAATTGGTTGCATAGGAATGTGAATATACTTAGTGCTACTGAACTGTGCACTTAGAAATGGTTAAGAGGGTAAATTTTATATCATGTTTTTTAAACCACAATGAAAAATTTTAAAAGAAGACGTAAAGGAAGCCAAGGCTATGTAAACCTGGCCCTGAAGAAGGACATTCTTGTTTTTTTAATGAGCAAAAGGTGGTAAGTTCTCCTTACATTGTTGAATTCGAGGAGCCTCCCCAACAGGAATACCCAGGAGGTTCTGGAGGTACTAGGCTTGGGGCTGGAGTTTGCCATCCACACAGTAGAAGGACCTAACCTTCTAACCTTCGTAGAGGTGGAGGAGCACATCTATGGGGAATGAGTAGAAATGTAAAACAGTGAAGGATAGAGTCCCAGGCTCTTAAGGGGCTGGTAGTAGAGAAAAAGGCTTTTTAAAGAAGCGAAATAGCAGCCAAAGATTGAGAGGGAAATACTATATGCGGGTCAAATAAGGTAAAAACAGAACAGTTACCCAGAGGATTGGCCGGCAGGCCTTTGGTGACTTTGCCAGTGGCCCTGTCAGAGTGGTGGGATGGGGTCTTTTGTTCCCTCTGGACCCCCTTCCAACTCTCTATACAGAGGCTCTTAACCTGTGGTTTATGGACACTCAGAAGAGGCTTCAGGGAGTCTTTGTAAATGTAAGAAATGTAGGCAAAATCAGGAAAGCTGGCCAAGATGTTGTATGAATATGTTTTTCTTCTGGAGAGCATTTCCGTGACTTTCTTCAGATTCTCGTGGGTTCTGTGATCCAGTTAAAAAAAGTTCCATATGCCAAGGCATCTGGAGTCAAGATCCAATATTTCTTATGCCCTGATTTCACCTAAACTATGAGTGCAGTTCCTTTTGTGGGCCAGTTCTGCGGAACACATCACAATTTACATTTTTTCCTATGGGAAGATGTCATGTAAGTTCTGAAGTGACATGCAGGTGAACTCATGGTATACAGTGTGCTTAAGTAGAGGCCTGTAACTTTAGAACTTTAAATTTCAGTGGTTAGTCAACCAGTTAGAAGAGGACACACACTAGAAGCCAACCCAGTCATTAAAGAATGTCTTTCCAAAGTGCACATAAGTCTGTGTGTGGCATTGTCAGTACCTGTCCTGGGTCTTCTTAACATTTGGAATGTGAAAGGCAAAAACCATTCTGCACACTCACCTTTGTTTCTATGATCTGTTTATCTCACTTTCCTTATCTCTAAGAAAGTTAGTAGCTGCCAGATATCATACAATCTAAAAATGTACTTGTATAAACAATTCTCCATATTCTTAACAGGTTTTTACATCATTACCTTTTTTTCAGATGTTTAGCTTTTTCTCACACATACTTTAATGTGCAATGTGAACGTTTTCCTTCTGTTTAAATTAGATCATTCTGAGTTCATATATCTTGTGAATTTTGCAAATTCAATAGAAGAACAAGTCTGAATTAACATGCAGAAATCCATTTTCACTTCTGGAAAAGCAGAAGTGAGAACACTATCTTACTGATGGGAGGGGGCTCAACAAGAGCCTAGCTGGAGAGCCTTCCTAGCTCTAGAAGTCAAGGCAATCAGTCCTATCTAATTAACACTACCGTGATATGCCAAACAGAACTGAGGCCACATTTCAGCCTTGCATCTGAAAGTGATACCGCCGATCAAGAAGACCTGGACGACGACCATGAGGAACAGCCTTCTAATCAAACTGTTCGAAGACCTCAGGCTCTCATTGAAGATGCTGTAGCTACCTCAGGGGTGAGCACGCTCAGTTCTACTGTGTCCCACGATTCGCAGAGTGCTCACCGATCACTGAGTGTACAGCTTGGAAGGATGAAAATAGAAACTAACAGGTAAGTCCTACACTGACAGCATTGATTTCCTCTTTCTTATTCTTACAAAAGTGCATGTGTTTTTGGTCTACTTTATAAGTTAGTTGGTCCAAAGGAAATACAAAATATGATTCCTTTATCCCGTTCACGTAAACTTGATTGAACGCCTTTCTTTATAAAAACAAGAGAGTTTTTCTATTTCGTTGGGTTTTTTGAAGTCGGGTTTCACTGTTACCCTGGGTAGAGTGCTGTGGCATTGTAGCTCACAGTAACCTCAATCTCATGGGCTCAAGCAATTGTCTTGCCTCAGCCTCCAAAGTAGCTGGGACTACAGGCACAGACCACAATGCCCAGCTAGTTTTTTCTGTTTTTAGTAGAGAAAAAAAAGATTTTTTTAGGAGAGATGGGGTTCTCTCTCTTGCTCAGGCTGGTCAGATGCTCTTGAGCTCAGGGGATCCACGTGCCTCGGCCTCTCAGAGTGCGAGGATTATAGGCGTAAGCCATTGTGTCTGGCCAAGAGAGGTTTATTTTAATCTCTTCTGTGAAATACCACTTTTTGCCTCTCCCATTTCAAGCCTTCTGCCGCATCATTTCTTTGACTGCTGTTTTATCTCCAACTACACTGAGATTTTTAGAGCAACTTAGCCGTAACCTCAAAGACTATCTTGGAAACAGACTTAGAGCGGCCCGTACCTTCCGAAAGATAACTGAAAGACAGAACAGAAAGCCCATGTTCTTGACAGCCCAAGATTTGGAATATCAAGTTCTGATAGGAGAAGGAGATCTCTATGCTTTAGGGGATGAAACTAATGAATGGTGCTACAGCTCTGACTTTTAAAACCTTTAAAGGAGGATAATTGACCACAGTCAACATCCTATTTTATTTTCAATATGCTGTGACGCATCTGGGGCTTCCTTTGAGAAGTGGGTTCCCTTGCCCCCACAGGATCAGATTCTGAAGTGAACAGTACATATTTCCTGTTCCTCACAGCTGTCTGCCCAGTTTAGCGTCTCAATCTTTATGATTTATGGCTTCCTGTACTGGCTGCAGTTGACATGTGTGGCAAACTGACTTTATTGCTTTGGTTCTGTAGTGAAAACATGTTTTTTTTTTTTTAAAGTGAATCAATAAGAGTTGTTCAAACATTTAGAAACATTTGTTGAAAATTCTAAACATATTTTATTTCTAGTCATAAAGTAGAGGTTTTTAAAGGTAAGCTGAAATAGCTAACTTAGTGCAAGTAGTACAGAGCTCATCCTATCTTCAGAAACACATTTTTTTGCACAATTAACTAAATCCGTATACACATGTCCTCTATGGTGTGAGTAGAGAAATCCATTTTTATAGAGGAAAATTGGCTGACTTCCATATCCCAATTTCATCCTCTGAAATGCAGCTCTTTACTTGCTATCTCTGCTGTTTAGCAGAAAAGAACTTGGGTCTTTCTTTTTTTCCTGAGACTTCCTCTAAATCTGGTGTCCCAAGCAGGGGGCAGTGGCTTATGCCTATAATCCTAGCACTCTGGGAGGCCAAGGCGGGTGGATTGCTTGAGCTCACAAGTTCGAGACCAGCCTGAACAAGAGTGAGACTTTCCCATCTCTACTAAAAAAAGGAAAATAACTAGTGGGGTATTATGGCCGGTGCCTGTAGTCCTAGTTACTTGGGAGGCTGAGGCAGAAGGATTGCTTGAGCCCTGGAGTTTGAGGTTGCTGTGAGCTATGACAATGCCATGGCACTCAACCCAAGGCACAGAGTAAGACACTGTCCCAAAAAGAAAAAAAAAAACAAAAACTGGCTGTCCTTCGTGACTCCTTTTCTTAAGCACGAGTCCAGTGGTTAACACCCTGTCCATTGCGGGTGTTAATGGCAATCATTTCTCTTTGAGTAATTCTATCATGTAGTCCTTCCTGGAGTTTTTTGGACCCCTGCTCTCATCTCTGGAAAAGGAAATTTACTCATTACTATTTTGCTCCAGCCCTCCCCGCCCATGGCTGCTGGTCAGAATTACACCCACAATAAAGCTACTTTGTTTACCAAAGAGCCGGTATATCTGCTTTTCTGGCCCTGAAACCTCCTGCCTACACACCCTGGCTGTGTCAATAGGATCTGCCTCTGCAGTGCAGCCTGGATGTGGGCCCCTTGCCTCTCTCCTTGGCCCGTTGGGTTGGCCCTGTGCTCTCTTCCACCTTGGCACCGCCATCTCCAGTCCCCAAGGGCTGCTGTGCTCCCACTGGCGCTTTCTTCGGAGTTTCACCCTTCTCTCCTGAGGGTCTGGCAGTAGTTAGCTGAAGGCTGCTCCTTAAGTCTGCCCATTTCTGTGGAAAAGACTAACATTTGCACATTTCTTATTTTGATACATGGCTGCATTTTTCACAACACCCCTCATGTTTATGTTTTTTCCTGTACATATTTGCATTTGAATCTGTGAAATCTGTGGGATAACTGGCCTCCTTTTTCTTTTTCAGTCCTATCTCCCACAGATGCTCCATCACCCTCAGAAAAGTGAGATAAGGGACAATTTGCTTCACGTATGAGCTGAAGAAAGGGCAGCTACTTTAGGGCAAGCACCCAGTGGCTAAAATAAGGGGCTGCTCCTGTCTACGTCAGTCCTTGTGATTTTCAGTTGAACATTACTTAAAATATAAAAGTATATGTGTTGCAAAATAAATCCAGAGGAAATGTTAATGTGTTGTTTTTAGGAAGGTCTGTAACTCTGGTATTAAAAATCTTAAGCTTAGGGTGGTGCCTGTAGCTCAAGCAGCCACATACACCAGAGCTGGCAGGTTCGAATGTAGCCCAGGCCTGCCAAACAGCGACAACTACAGCCAAAAAATAGCCAGGCATTGTGGTGGGCACCTGTAGTCCCAGCTATTTGGGAGGCTGAGGCAAGAGAATCGCTTAAGCCCAGGAGTTTGAGGTTGCTATGAGCTGTGATGCCACGGCACTCTACTCAGGGGGATAGCTTGAGGCTCTGTCTCAAAAAAAAAAAAAAAATCTTAAGCTTATACTATTTGGGATAATCACAGATGAAGGTAAATTGGGTTTATCCAGTTCTTCTTGATTATTTGACCTTCAATAGAACTGAATGGCAGAAAGTAACAAAATGGCTTTAGAATGTTTTACTTCTATTTAAGTATATGCTTACCTAAAGTGTTCTGAAAATTCACTTCACACAAGGAGATGCGGGGACGTTATTAAATCTAATGGAGAAGGAGCTGACTGGATATCTGGTTTCCTTATCCTGCAATTCTGGAATTACCAACCCACCTCAGCACGCCCACTCAGCTGAGTTAACCATTGACCCCATGGCAGATACTTGCCATACCTCTCTGGGAACAAGAAGCAGAACATTGCCTTGATTTCAAAGTACAGTGTGTCCTAAGTCACCGTGAAGTCACCATACTGCATATACAGTGGAAACGGGAAATTTTAACTAAATGTACCTTTATTGACAAAATATTCATTATAAAATTTTACAAAAAGATAGCCAACATGTAGAGAATATTTTGTAATGAATATTTTGTAAGTAAAGGTATGCTTAGTTATGATTTTCCACTTCCCTATCTATGGTGACTTTCCGGGTGACTTTTAGGCCATCTTTATTTCTCTACTAGATGAACACAACAGAAAAGTAAAGTTGATGGACTGGATATGGCCTTAAGATAAATTCTAAGAGCTGGATTTGGGACAAATGAGATGACCGATTGATACTGTGCTTTTAATGTTAAAGCTCTGGCTTTTTTTAGAGACAGAGTCTCACTTGTGTTGCCCTGGGTAGAGTGCTATGGCATCACAGCTCACAGCAACCTCCAACTCCTGGGCTTAGGCGATTCTCTTGCCTCAGCCTCCCGAGGAGCTGGGACTATAGGCGCCCACCACAACACCTGGCTATTTTGTTGTTGTTGTTGCAGTTTGTCCAGGGCTGGGTTTGAACCCGCCACCCTCAGTATAAGGGGCCAGCACCCTACTCACTGAGCCACAGGCACTGCCAAAGGTCTGGCTTGTAAAAAAAAAAAAAGAAAGAACTACATAGTCTAGACTAAGATGGGATAAATTCTGGGAAATGTCACCATGTTCTTTGAGAAAATAATAAGATAAGCTGTTACTGTTCCATACATGTAGAGACCAGACAAAAAATTACCGACTTAAAAGTTCACACAGAGCTTGCTGTCCACTTCTTTGAATATTGTTCATGTTGGAGTAGATAAACGTTTGCCTGCAACCCTCTGCTTCCCCTTCTTGCTCTCAGTGCTTGCACCTCATCAGCCTGTCATCATGTTTGCTTTTATCCCACCTGTGCTTCCTTCTCTACTGGGAATCCCTTCTCCTACCTCAGGCCTCATCTTCATGTCCTGTGGGAATGGAGTAGAACCTGGGGATCCAAAAGGGAACTCCTACTGGCCCTCAGAGGGCTCTTTTTCAGAGCCTGAAGCTGCAGCAGGGAACAGAATACCCCTTCTTAAAGGCCAGGCACAGCGCCTGGCACCTTACCTATGCCATCTCTTTTAATTATCCTTTCCAGAAGCTTTACCTCACTTTATTTTATTTTCGAGATAGAGTCTCACCCTGCTGCCCAGGCTTGAGTACCATGGAGTCAGCCTCACCCAGAGCAACCTCAAACTCCTCCAGGCTTGAGTACCATGGAGTCAGCCTCACCCAGAGCAACCTCAAACTCCTGAGTTCAAGCAATCTTTCCTGCCTCAGCCTCATGAGTACAGGCACCTGCCACAGTGGCCCCCAACCCCCTGGCTAATTTTTTTTCTATTTTTGTAGAGATGGAATCTCACTTTTACTTAGGCTGGTCCAGAAATGCTGAGCTCAAGGGACCCTCCTGCCTCAGGCTCCCAGAGTGTTAGGATTGCAGGCCTGAGCCACCATGCCAGGCCTTTACTTTTCTTTTTTACAAATAAGAAAACTGAAACCCACAGGCATTAGGTAATTTGTCTAAGGTTAACACAGGAAGTATGTGGCTGAACCAGGACACAACTCCAGGTCCATCTGTTAGTTGCACCATGCTGCCTTCAGGGCATGTCAGTTACAACAGAAACAAGCTTTAGGATAGAACCTGGTCCCCAGTTAAGTCTATCAATACTCAGAAAATGAAACAAATACAGCTTGTTAAGAACTGCAGGGTATGCGACCATTATTTTGATCTTATTAATAATTGTATATTTTAAATGATTACAGTTCCAAATGATTCAGATACTTTTCTAAAAAATTAGAGCATCTCTTTTCATGACTTGGAATTTTTTTCTGAGAAACAGTGCAGGAAATAGTAGGTTACCAGTTGGTTCTCAGTTTCACGGTGACCCCTTCCATGGGTAAAAACTATCCTATGAACATCATAGTTTCTTCTTGTTTCTTTGGAGATTGCATCAGATGCCAGCTGGGAACTGAGTGTATCAGCAACACAGCTGTGGTTCTATACAGTTGGTATTGCCCCCTTAGAAGTGAGAGGAATAATAATGATAACCACAGTGGCAGCAACAACCATTAACATTTACTGAGCACTTTTTATGTACCACATAGTCTAGGCCACCTCACCTACAGCTATTTTTCAAATATTCAGATTTACTAAGTTTAAGAATAGTGATTGCCTTTCTGCTTTGCATTGATTATCCATACTTACCAACTTTTTCTTTTTTTGGATGAGTTCCCATTCATATAAAATATAGGTCTATTGATATCCCATATTTATATTTTAGACACTTAGGGTCATAAAAGAAACAACGTCTCTGACACTGTTAGCAGACAATCTGGACGGATGTTTTAAATTCTTATCTGGAAGCACAGAGTCTTCCAGAGCTTTGCTACTGGATGTGGGGGTCTGCAGACCTGCATGGTTAGTGTCCCAGGGGAGTTCATTAGAAATGCAGTCTCAGGAGGGTAATTGTCACCTGGTGGGCTCTGGCTCCAGCTTCAGGAGCCACACACTGCCAGTGAGAAACTGGGTTTGGGTGTAGTGTTGTTCTCTCTGATGCCACCTAACCAGGAGACCAGAGCAGCTTGAAATCATACTGAAAGCACGAGAGGAAACTATTGACATCTGTGAGTGAGGGATGAAAGGGGGAATACCAAATTATGAATGGAATAAAATATTTCCATCTTTAAACTGTTAAAAAAAAGGAAACCAAAAAAGAAAAAATGTAGTCTCAGACATCACCCAGACCTACTATACCAGAATCTTTATTTCAGTAAAATCCCAGGGGTGTCTGTGCTTACTATGCCTTGTAAACCCCATGTCCAGAAGATCCCCTGTGTCAGCTCCAGCTTTATTATCCTGCCAACTCATTCACTTTTCTTTCTGCAGATTGCTGGAAGAATTGGTTCGGAAAGAGAAAGAATTACAAGCACTCCTTCATCAAGCTATTGAAGAAAAAGACCAAGAAATTAAACACCTGAAGCTTAAGTCCCAACCCATAGGTGAATAGCAGAAAATGTTAAAGTAATACTGTTAAATCAGGCTGCCACAAAAAGCTAAGAAAGCCAATGGGCAGTTTTATTCATGGCTTAGTCAGAACTTGGCACTTGTACCATGGCTAGAAGCAAGAGTTGCTTAGAAAATCAAATTCTGAGTTTTTTTGTGTGTTTGTTTGGGTTTTGGGGGCAGATCATAATGGGGAAAAAAATCAAATTCTTAACTGTGGTGAACTATCATTTCTTATGAATGCAGTAAAAAAATATATAGGGCTGTCCACATTTTCAGTTTTTATTTCTTTTTAAAGATTTCACAATGTTATGACATTGTGACATTTTCACATTGTGAAAAAATATGCCATTTTTTTCATTTCATATTTGTATTCCATGTATTCTAGCTTTTTTCCCTTTAGATGTATGTAACTTGAAGAGGCTTAAATAAAATTAAAATGGCATAATAAAAGGTTAGAACTTCCAAGAAATCTATTCTATGAGAAATTGGGAGTGGAAGAGACTCTTATTCAGCTAATCTAAAAGAAAAGAGAATTCATAATTATTGGTTCAGGTATATGACTCTCCCATAGTTTGAAAAAGAAATTATTATAATTAAATGATTCTCTGCTAATTGTGTTCATCTTTGTTGAATGGCAAACACAAAATATAATTTGATACACAGATCTTATTCTAAGAAACTATGAACTTGAGATGAAAGTATAAAATGGGAATATCATTACCTTATTGCTCTGCCTCTCCATTTACTAGTAAATTGTCTTTTTTTTTTTTTTAGAGACAGAGTCTCACTTTGTCGCCCTCGGTAGAGTGCCGTGGCATCACACAGCTCACAGCAACCTCCAACTCCTGGGCTTAGGCAATCCTCTTGCCTCAGCCTCCCAAGTAGCTAGGACCACAGGCGCCCACCACAATGCCTGGCTATTTTTTTATTGTAGTTTGGCCGGCCCCTCAGTATATGGGGCCGGCACCCTACTCATTGAGCCACAGGCACCACCCAGTAAATTGTCTTGAGTTGTATTTATATCATCACTCATACTGCCAATCTCAAATGTTTCCATGGGCAGAAACACATAAGGAGGATATGTTTGTTCTCTAATAGAGCAAAATCTCTGGATATATTAATAAATGTCTGTTGGCTATGAGGGCCTCAGATGACCTCTGTTAGCTTAAGCAATATCCCTCCCCTTAATTCCCTTTCTAGAAATCAGTGGGTTGACTGTGTGTCCCCTAAATTCTCCTGGCACAAATACTGAAGATTCTGAACTTACTGACTGGCTGAGAGAAAATGGAGCTGATGAAGACACTATAAGCCTGGTAAAGAGAACTATCTGTGGGACAACTATTCTTTCACTTTATTTCACAATGCCCAGTGCCTGCTATGTGCCAGGCACATTATATGCATAGGGAGATATACTGGTGAGCAATCAGAACCAGCCTTGTCTTCCTGAAGCTGATAAGGCTATAACCAGCTAATCCTGCAAATAAAAATAGAATTCTATACTGGTAAATTCTGTGAAGGAAAAGGAACAGGGGTGGTTATAAGAGGAAACTAGAGGATGTGAAGGTTCTCAGAGAAGATGATGAAGTCATCCAAAAGAGTCATTCTTCTAACTTGGACTCAAATCACAGTTAAGTAGTGATTGATGATATAAAATGAAAAGCTTTAAATTCAGGACTCTGATTTTGCAGTGAATTATAGAAAAGTACCTTTTATTAGCTAAGGAAAAAATAAATTCAGAGATTAAGTATAAGCAACAACCTTTCTAGGAACACTTTTTATCCACTTGAGAAAAAACAAAGCTACATGGGACCAAACCTCTTAAATACAAACATGTGCTTATGAGCAGCAGATGTAATTATAAGTGAGTCTTATTTGTTTCTTCAAAGACCATTCAGAAGTTCTGTGTCATTTGTAATCTTTATGTATTTGGAAGCCATATAGATGTGTATCTTTATTTTCTTTTTCTTTCTTTCTTTTTTTTTTTTTTTTTTTTTTTTTTTTGAGACAGAGTTCTTACTCTATTGCCCAGGCTAGAGTGCCATGGAGTCAGCCTAGCTCATAGCAATCTCAGACTCCTAGGTTCATGCAGTCTTCCTGCTTCAGCCTCCTGAGTAGCTGAGACTATAGGCACCCACCACAATACCTGGCAAATTTATCTATTTTTAGGAGAGACAGGGGTCTTGCTTTTGCTCAGGCTGGTCTTGAATTCCTAAGCTCAAGAGACCCAGAGTGCTAGGATTATAGACGTGAGCCACTGAGCCCGGAATGTTTCTTTATAATTATTTTGTAATAGGGAAGCCTTCCCCCTAGTAATTCTGGGAAATTATATTTTTAGTAGATTTCCTGTTAGACTCATTTTTAATGATTGCCAATGTCTACATTATGGATAAGAGTTTGTTATTTATAATTATAGGTACATAAAACATTTCACTTTTGTGCCTATTTTACTTTCTCTACAGTTTCTGGCTGAGGATTACACATTGGATGATGTTCTCTACTGTGTTACACGTGATGATTTAAAATGCCTGAGACTAAGGTACCACTTTCTGTTAAGCTATCATGATGGAAAGAGCACTGGGCTAACATCAATAAGTCTGCGTCCCTGCCTGGGCTAGGTCTCTAACTAGCCCTGCAATTCTGGGCAGAGCTCTCTGAGTAAACTGAGTTAGCTGGACCAGGCAATTTGGGGGCACTGTAATAATATTTCTACGTTAGTAAATGAAAATCAACTGGAAGAATTATCTTAAATAATATGCAGGTCAAGACATGCAGATACTCCAGAGCTGCCTTAAACAAATGCTTTACTTTCGTTCACGATTGTGCCATACTTAGAAATATTAGGATGAGGTGTTGGTTTGCCACCCCAAAACTTGATATCATCTGATACAATTTCTTTTAATAATGAAGGGCTAGCATATACACAACTATCACCCCTACCTCTATAAAGAAACACATTTCAAACATGCTGAAAACAATGGAAACTGATGTTTTGGGACCTGGCAGTTTGTGGGAGTGCGAAGGGTAGGAATGGAGGGATGATCAGAAACTATCTACAAAAAGAATACATAATGACTGATAAGACTTCGGCATCTTCATGTTCTGACCAGAGCAGCTGAAAGCTAAGAAGTCACTTCTATATTTCAAGGGCAAGTTTTCAAATGAAATGTTCTCTCCACAATGTTCTTGTGTCTTTAAACAGGGGAGGGATGCTGTGCACGCTGTGGAAGGCCATCGTTGACTTTCGAGACAAAAAGACTTGACTCACACCTAATTTAATCTTCGGTGGAGATTCTAAAAATTAATACAGAACTGATCGTCTTGGGGGAGGGAGAATTGCAGGGAGAGGAGAAAGGAGCTGCACTTTAAATCCAGTATTTGTTTACTCATGTTAAAAGAAAAAAAAAAAAAACAACATCAGAACACACTGAAATTTCCTGCTTCTATTTCTATAATTCTTGAGGACTCTTCATAAGGACTCTCAAAATAATCCTCAGCCTTAGAATGCTGAGGATTATTTTCACCTAAACATTTTTATGGAAATATTTTTAACTCAGCAGCTATTGCACTCCAGCCAAATGTTTATTTCACACACAACAGATAGAACATTTCACGTGATTGTGTACCACTGGAACAAAACCAAAATGTGACCATACAGGCTTATGTGTATCTGTAATGTGCTCTAATCATCAGAGTAGAAATGCATAATTTCAACTATTGTATAAAGATTGTTGTGTTTTTTTAAAGTGTGCAGAATCTGAGAGCAATGGTTTTTACTTATCTGTGTTAATTGTAATATTGACTCTATTTTGTAACTTAAGTTTCTGGCCTCCAGTACATTTTGTTTGAGTCGTTTATGTACTACTGAACTGTACCAGTTGCACCTGCCTGAATCATAGTAATGTTAGCTTGTTCTAAAGCTATCTATTGTGTCATATTTACTCTAAAAATTAAAAAGACTCTCAACATACTGTTTTAATTCTAAAGAATTCTTTATTTTGTGTTGACAAACTAGACACACTGCCGGGTTAGATTTCCAGATTTTTTCAGCTGTCACATTAAGTAGGATTTGTCTTCTATTCAAGGGATCACAGAACAGCTGAAATCCAGGTTGTTCCTTGGGGTAACAGAGGTTTAAGAAAGAGTGTGAAGAAAAAAAAGAGACTAAAGGAAAGTCAGTATAATTTTGCCAAGGCTTCAAGTTATCTCAAACAACTCTTATGTCTCTTAAGGGGTCTGCAAAGAGCAGACACTGAACACTGAATTTTGTATCTCCTTAATTTTTGTTTCTCTCATATTTGGAGGGAATATTTTTATTTTACAATGAATACTGAATTTTTATAAGCCTGCCCACATTAAGAGGATAAAGCCTAAAGCTCCTAGATGGAGGAATGAAATAAGCAAATTGCTTAAATACAGAGGAACTTGTTTATTAGGCAGGACAGAAATAACACAGAGCTGTCTGTATCATGATGAGATCCATATATAACAGTCTTGGCCAAAACAGAAGTCATCTTTATTTCAGTGTGAAAATCAAGGTACCATATATTTTATTTTGCATTGGAATATGTAAAACATTCTCACTAATATTTTCACTTTTGATATTTGCAGCAACAGCATAGATGTATCTTTTTATACATCCTAGTTTGGAGGACAGATGGTTGGCTCTTACATCCTAGTTGGAAATTTGAAGGAAGTGAGGTGTGAATTCAATGATATGTCGTTTGACTCATACTGAAACCCAATTCCAATATTCTGATGTTTCCTTTTAACTGCATTTTGATCTCTTTCTCCAAATTCTGTCATTGTATACTTTGTTTCATTCATTCCTAGGCCACCACATTAAGAAAAAAAACGCTTCATTTTGACTGGATAAAGGTTCAAACTATGCATCTTCGGCCAACTCTTCAATGATACAGGCTTTCCTTGAGATCTCCTCCTACCCTGTCTGTGTGAACAGATGTTCCTCTATCCATATATGGTTCATAATATTAATAAATTCCCAGGACTGCTCCATTAGTCTTTCCCAGAATTTTGTTGTTTCAGGCACAGAAAAAAGGAGTTCCATTACAGAAGGTCCATTATAGAAAGGTTTGCACTTGAAAGGCCTTTGACTTCAGTCTAGGCTGGTGACTCTCAATTCAGCTTCACATGAAAATGACCTGGATGCTTTATTAAAAAAATTGATGCCAGTCACCTGTGAAAAACTGTTTTTATTGGTCTGGGGTGGTGTCTGGACACCCATTTTAAAAAGCCCCACAGGTGATTTACACAATGAAGTCATTTCAGGTGACACCTCTAGAAGACCTCCTTTCCATAGAGGTGGTAGCAAGATGGCTACTGTTCATTTACTCAAGGGGCTACAAACATAGGCCTGGAGCAAATCCATCACTTAAGTTGTGACCTTGGGCAAATTAATTAGCCTCTTGGAGTCTTGGTTTCCTCATCTGTGAGCTGGGAGTAATGATGTACCTATTTAATAGGGTGGTTGTAAGATTGAAATAAGATAGTGCAGGAAACGTGCTAAGTACCATGATTAGATACAGCATGCAGTTCAGATGTTGCCGGCTACTGCTACTGGTTATCATTCATTCAAAGGTATCTATTAAATACTTAACTGGGTAAGACATGTGGTGGTACATGAACAAGACACAGTTCTTTCTCCTAAAGTTCATTAACAGAGGTGGGATCAAGACAAAGCAGAAACAACAGTGGTGTAATAAGTGCTAATGTTACATCTAACTGCCAAAGTGGGTCAAGAAAAACTTTCCAGGGAAGTGAAGGTCTAGAACTCAGAGTGGAAAAATGGGAACAGAGCAGGGGCGGTGGCAGGAATATTGTTAGAGAAACAAAACAGGAATTTTCTGGGAGAAATAGATCTAACGCTTCCTTTTTATTGCATTCTGCTATCTTTCTTCAAATTCTGTCATTGCAAACTTTGTTTCATTCATTCCTAGGCCAACACATAAAAAGGTTTGGCAATGAGGAATTACCGTTAACCCACATGAATGCCTACCATGTGTGAGGTACTGTGGCAACATGAAGGATAGATTCAGAGTGCAAGCAATGCACGTGATGTCATCAGAGACATGTGTGCCCCATGAACACAAAAATAACTAATGGTCCCAGACCTTTTGAACACTATGTAAAGTAATGGAAAACAAAGTCCCTGCCGGTAAAAGTGTACATCAGATTGAAGAAACAAATTTGCAATAAATCATACCTAGTCTTCATTAAAGGCTAAGTGACAAGCTTGGCAGCCACTGGAAAGGTTAAAAGGACAAGCTTTCTGGGAGGCATGAAAAACAGGCTTCATGGAAGAGTAGACCCTAACTGGTTCTTGGAAGGAAGGTATTACTAAATAAGGATAAAGGAAGTCACTTGGGGCAGAAGGCTCCAAGAACAAAGGCCAGAAAGCAGGGATTAGAAAAGTGTTCTGGAGAGAGTGAGCCCCAATGGCTGGAAATAGGAGTTAAAGTGGTGAAAAAGAGGAAAATGGGGTAGGAAAGAGTTCATGGCCTGATGAGAGAATGGGGGGAGGGAATGGAGACTCTGTTAAAGGTTTTTGAACAAGGGAGAGTTATAAAGTTGTTGTACATTAGACTAATCCGGCCAAGTTGTGTAAGGTAAATTAGGGGAATCAAAACTGAATAAAGTAGTTCAGAGGTTCTCTCTGATGTGAATGAGGGATATAGAAGTGAGAATAGGAATAGAGAGGGTGGCATTAAAATGATGATTTGACAAAGATGTGGGGATTACAGGCAGTGATGATTAAGGAGAATATAGTTGTTCAACGTATGTCAGTAAAAGAAGAATTCAAAAATAGGAAAGTTTGGAGGGGTAGCTGGTTTGAGACATGCTGAATTAATGGCGGTTTCTATGACAGCATTATGTACAGACCATTTAGAATGTATTAGTGGAAGTCAGGACTGAGGTCCAGACTATAGATCTGGATTTGCGAGTCACCTAGAAGGACTGAACGAAAGAAGGCTGGGAGAGACAGAGTAGAGATAGAAAGGCTGTGGCTTAAAATTTGGGGAGGGTGGTGATCTCAGGAGGGATTAGAACGGAAGAGGAATCTGAGTCAAAGAAGACCAAAGGAGTGGCCAAAGAGGAAAGAGAAAAACCAGGCCTGTGGTGGACCTAGAGGAAGATGATTAGAGGACCAAGTGCTGCAGAAAAAAGAGGGGGATGATGGATTAAAAAATAAGTAATACGATTTTTCTAGATGAGCGAGAAAAATTACATAGCTCATTTAAAAAAAAAAAAAAGATGATAATGGCACCGGAGTCCACACTTTTATTATCTTTGATGAACAAAATTTCTTGATGACAATACATTTGAGAGTCTGGCAAGTCAAAGGAAAATATTCACAATCAGTGTCCTGAATGTGTGTGTTGGGGTAGTGCTTCTGGGTACAAGAAGCATTTAAAGATTAAGGAGAAAAGAGGGATGAGGTTTTGAAGGAGGCAGGAGGTCCAGCTTCTACCCTGGAAAGGTGAACCATGAAACTTGGAGATTTTGAGATGGATAGGAGAGTTCAAGACAGATGGTTTCCCTGTTCCAAGTAAAGTACAACTTGAAACGCTACGTGATGGTGTTTGACATTTAACAGATGCTATCCACTCTCGCACAGTCATTCAACAGCCCACCCTGTTGCAAACATTTCACTAGGTTTGGAAGACAGAGTCTGTACAGGGCCTAAGTGCAGGATTCTGGCATGTTCCTTAGTGCATCTATTTTTTTTTTTTAACTTGGGGCAGACTGAAATATAAGATTATCAAAAGAATGGGGAGAACAGGTAGGCACACACCAAACCAAATGTGACGAAATAAATAGAAACATCAATAAATCTTGACTTTTTTTTTTTTTTCTGGTCAAAGAAAGGACTGTCTGGTTTAAGTAGATCAAAAGGTTGAAAACAAATCACTTTTTCCAGGTTTCTTCCAAATAAGTCAACCTTAAATTCTGCTAATAGTCTTTCTGATGATAAAAGTGTCTTGAACGCTGATGTTTTAATGCAGTCTGCTGAGGCCCAGGCTGAGGTATAAAACTGCCTCTGGCCACCTGGTGTTTTATTTTTGTTGATTAGAAAGTCGGATAAAACTGATTGGAATATGATTCAGGAATATCACATTGCTAAATGATCTGTTTGCTTATTCCATTGTAGAAATGGAACTATGGGAAAATCGATAATCACAGACCATAGCAGAAGTGTCCAAATCTCTACCTAGTCAGCCAGAAAATCAGTAAGTAAACCAAATAAAAATACACAGTGGCAAGTTTTGCGCTCAGAGAGTGTGAGAAATCCAACACCGTTCTCAGGCACTGTTTGGTGTCCAACAGATGCTGCTGCAGTCCTTGAGAGGGTTTAAACTGTTCAGAGCTTGCTGTTTCTCTTCAGTCATCCAAGAAGTGTGGGAGTGCATTTCTGTGTAACCAGGCAGAGCTGGTCACTGCTCACTTTTGCTCCTTGTTTCCATTTATGCAGGCTGCTTTTTTCCGGCCCCCTCAGCCTTTTGTTACTCATTGTTATTTCCCTGTTAGGGAAGAAATTGGTTTCTCCTAGGCTAATAATGTTTCTTTAAAAAAAAAGTTGCCTATTGCTTTTCTCCTGGTCTTCCAGAGTTAGCCGTAAGTCACAAGGTAGTCTACTAATTGGAAACCAAGAATAAGAAAAGCCACATCAGTCAGCACAAGTTTCAGTAACTTGCGTGCCCCAGGGCTCAGGAGATACAAGAACCTGGTGAAAGGACAGGGTCTCTAGCAATGGCTTCCTAAAAACGCAGATCCAAGCCGTGCATTTGGTCTCGCCACGTGGCATCGATTGTACTGGGGTTGTCACCACGAACTCCAGCCACCGCGAAGCAGAAACTGACCTTGCTGCTTCAGAGTTCAGAGCGGAATAGTCTCCAAGTCTTCGCCTCCTCTGGGTTGATCTTCGGACCGTCCTTCGTCCCATGCCCTACGTAGCGCCACCAAGCACCGGGGAGGTCCCTCCCAGACTTTCAGGAGCCCGCAGCAGGCCTGCAGCGCGTCTGCAGCGGCAGCCGGAAGCTCCCGGCCGAGGTGCCTGCCCTGGCTGCTCCGCCGGCTGCTCTTCCAGCCCCGGCTCCGCGGAGTGGGTCGGAGCGACTGCCACGCCGCACCTGCCCGCGAGGGGGCGACCCGGAGCGCCGGGCCCAGGCGTCCGCGGCCGGCGCGCGCTCACTCTCCCGCCCCGCCCTCGCGCCCCGCCCTCCGCCCTCCGCCCTCGCCTGACGGCGCTCACCTGTCTGGGCCGCGGGCCCGGGAGGCGGGGGACCGGCGAGAGCTGAGCCGAGGAAGAGGGCGGAGCGGCTCTCCGGACGCGTCATCCGAACACCATGGCGGAGCTGGGAGCTGGCGGCGACAGCTACAGGGGAGTCGACGGCGCTGTGCAGAGCGAAACAGGTGACTGCGCGGCAAGAGCGAGCTGGGGTCCCGCGGGCGGGGGGCGGGGCGGGGGGGGCTGGCGCCGGCGGCCCCTCCCCCGCCCGTGCGGCCGCGGCCCGGAACGGCCGACCCCGCGCGCCGCGCACCCGGGCTCCGAGCGCGCCTCCCCCACCCGGCCCGCCGAGCCCGGTGCCGCCGGCCCCCGCCGCAACAGGTGGAAGCGAGCCGGGGAGCGCGGGCGGGAGGAGGAAATGCAGAAACGCCGGCCGCTGCCCTCGCGCCCGCCGCACAGGTCTAACTCAGTTCAGTGGGAAATCGTATCCCCTAAACCAAACAAGCAGCCGGCAAATCCTTGGCCAGGTGCGACCGGCAGGATTAGCAGTTTCTGGGCTCCCCCCACCTCCCCCACTTCCCGGGTCGCGCCGGGCGGCGGGGTCGCTCTGGGCGAGGTGAGCGGCCCTGGTCCCCCGCCCGGGTGTACGCCGCTGCGACCCTCTCCGGAGAAGACCCGGGCCCGGGGTCCAGGGCCGGATGGTGGAGCGGGCGGACGGAATCAGATTCGTTGACTTGGAAGGGTCCTCAAAACTCTTGTTGGTAGCCTGTACTGGAACCTAAATTAGGAGCACTAGCTCTGCAGCCTCGGATTTCTGTTGAGAATCTCTTGTGCCTCACAACCGCCAGCGACGCACTCATGGACAGGGGCTCACATCCCCAAGGCAAGCGACGAGCAGCAAGTCTTCCCACCCCTCTCTCTTATGGCATGAAGCTAATCTTTCCCTCTCGTGATTTTTTTTTTTTTTTTGAGAGACTATCTTGCAAATCTGTCCCTCCTTGATCCCTCTTTTCTTCTATTCTTGGTGAGCTGTTTCTGTATCTTCCTACACTTGGAACGGGGGCGATGAGGCAGTTTCTTATTTTAAAAAGATTCAAATCGCACACTTGGCAACTGGAAGCAGTTTTCTACTTGAACACACGATTGGAGGAAGCATTTGTTTCCTAAATGTAAAAATCACCCTCCCTCTTTCCCCATAGAAGATACTGCTTTAGGTGGTGTACTTATTTTAAAGTGACAAGTCCAGAGACCTATAAAACGGTGTAAATTGTCTATCTGCTATTGCTAGGAAGAGGTTGGGCACCTAAAATCTAATGACTTCATCCCTTCAGCTGAAACACCGAGGTTAAGATCGACAAGGTGTCTTGAATTGGTTGACTTTCATCGTGCTGTTTCCTGTATGGTGTTTTATTTTGTCTTTGCGTGTTTGAAAGATTGGTAGATTATTATTTCGGTTTGGGGTGGAGGAGATACCCTTGTAATTGCTTTAGGGAAATTGAGCTAGGTGTAGTGACTGGGCTCCCCCAAGTCGGGGCCCCAGGAAAACAAAATCCTCAGTTGTGAATACATCGTTCATGGTTTGGTGCCTAATTCTGACAGAGTAACTGCATCTGAAATAAAATTGTTCTAATGAATTAATATGTGTCAGTTTTTTCTTAAAAATAAACATAGAATCTGTGTATGAACAACTTGTTCAGACATAAGAGCTACAAGCTAGCTTGTAAACAAAGAACTGGCCCTGCTTCTAACAATTAATATATAAATCAACCGTGTGTTTGTCAGTGAAATATTTTCTTCTCTCAAAAGAGTGATTAAATTGGCTGCCATCTCTTTCATAGAAAACAATTCTTACTTTTGCCTACAATTTTTTAATTACCAAAGAATATATCTTATATATGGTCTTTTAAATCATTGTACTTTATAATTTAACTTAAAACTGATTTCTGGTTCCACATCTTTCTCATTCTAGCCCTAGATTGCTATTACTATTTTTAGTGCTCAGAGTAATTACATCAGTGGGTGCCAAAGAAAGAAGGAAGGTATAAATGTATATTTTTTAATCTGGGTAACAGTATTTTGAAAGAACAAGTGAGGGTTGTTTGAAGTTTAACAACTTCAGAAGTTCTTCCATAGGTTTAAAAAACCATGACCTGTATCTAAATATGAGACTTCATTGTAGTACTTCATTCTAAAAACATATTTTACATTATACACATCCAAGTGCTGTATCTCTCTCTCTCCCTTAGCTATCACGGGTTTGTGTGGAGATTTTGGGAGGGGGAGGGTAGGGAAACCTCTGCCTTTTATTATATTACCAAGAAGTAAAAATTTCCATTTCAAGTGGCAACATTTCTTGAGCGATTTGGTTTTTGTTTCCTTATATTCCTGTAAAAAGACTGTGGTCTAACTAAAGGCCACTTCAGGTTAGAATCTCAGGTGATTATAAAAATAACATCTGTGATGTGTTCAGAATTATATGCATATATATGTGTGTATCAAAGATGGATTGAAAATGGTGAGACATTCCTTAAGCATATAGAAAGGTATTAATGTTAATCTAGCATTTAAAAACCATGTTTCTGAGGGTAGATATTTATCCTCTGCTCAAAGTTAGCCAAATCACATGTGTTGTGTTGAAAACTCTTTTTCTTTTTGAGGATGAAAAGTTCTTTAAATATAATATTTTTCTTGTCAGTAGCCAAAGATAAGAACCAAAGGAAAAAACAACAGCAACAAAACACTTGCCTTGGAAGCAAATTTCAATTTTGCCACTAGAGGATGTCAAATCCTTTATCAGGCTTTTTTGACTAATCACATAGATGCATGATGTTCACAAAACTGTCTCTGCCCACTCTCTGTATTCATGTTCAAAAGCTGTTTGCAGAGTTAATTTCCCAACTTGATAACCTATTTTTTAAAAACCTGCTGAACTGAAAGGAAATTTAAAACTGTTTTTGATTGATTCATGAGACCATACTTTGATACACAAAGGAATAAGTTAATAACTGTAATCTGTGTGTATTTATGTGATATCATTAGTTAGGCATGTATATGAAACACTGATTTACATTGGCATGTTCTCTAAAAAAATTCTAAAATCTTTGCCTCCTAATGCATGAGAAATAATCACTTAAAAGAATTAGTTTTAAAAACTCGGCTCGGCGCCTGTGGCTCAATCAATCGGCTAAGGCGCCAGCCACGTACACCTAAGGTGGTGGGTTCGAATACCCAGCCCGGGCCCGCCAAACAACCATGATGGCTGCAACCAAAAAATGGCCAGGCATTGTGGCCGGCGCCTGTGGTCCCAGCTACTTGGGAGGCGGAGGCAGGAGACTCGCTTGAGCCCAGGAGTTGGAGGTTGCTATGAGCTGTGATGCTATGGCACTCTACCCAGGGGGATAGCTTGAGGCTCCGTCTCAAAAAAAAAAAAACAAAAAACTCAAGCTTCATCATGTTGGTGTAAGAATTGAACATGTTGAGGCTTAGTATAATTTGACCAAAAAATATGTACCTTCTGTATATTAAGTATTATGGTGGCTAGAAGATTTTTGAACACCTGGTTCTTAAATATAGTGAGGAAGACAAAGTCCACCAACAAATATTAATTGCCGGTTATGAGTTCCGGGAAGGCAGAATCACTTCTGGCCCTGGTAATCAGGGAAGACTTAGCTTAAGCTAACCTGTAAAAAATGTGTAAATGATATGCTATGTATTAAGTCAGTTGGAGAAAAGAGAGAAATGCGGAAAAGAGCAAATTTTTGGTCATACTGACAAATATGTAAAGCTCAAAAAAGTGCTAGAAGATCAATTAGGAATTATAGTGCATTGAGGCTGAATTATGGAAGGGTTGAGGCCAAGATAAGCAGTTAATGCAGGGCAGTGCCTGTGGCTCAAAGTAGTAGGGCACTGGCACCATATGCCGGAGGTGGCGAGTTTAGACTGGGCCCCCGACCAAAAACTGCAAGAAAAAAAAAAGATTAATGCATTATTCTGTGAACTGAGGGAAACTATTGACTATCTTTGAGAATAACATTGATTAAAGCATGATTAATCAAGTAATTATGCACCCACAAATCTGTAAATCTTAATTGCAAGGGCATAGCAAAAGAGCTGAGCTGTGCTTTTAACCAATGAAAACAATGTTCCTGCTATCTGAGAAAGTTGTTCTCTTTGAATTTGCTGCTTTGGGAAGGGCATACCTAGCTAGGGTAGTGAGAATGCATGAGTAACTTCTGCCTAACCCAGGGGTCCTCAAACGTTTTAAACAGGGGGCCAGTTCACTGTACCTCAGACTGTTGGAGAGCCAGACTGTGGGCTCTGGGACCAGTCTGCTGCTAAGCAGGATAGGTGGCGGTGGTGGCGGCAAAAACACTTGGAGGGCCAGATAAATGTCCTAGGCGGGCCGCGTGTGGCCCGCAGGCCTTAGTTTGAGGATGCCTGGCCTACCCAGTCAGATTAACCAAATCTTTTCTGAAGGTCAATGGAATAATAGGTCTATCCAGCTGGTTCTCATTTTAGTGTAGCAGTGTAGACTAGAGGATTAGGATTGAAGAAGAGTTCAGTGGCATATAGACAAACTGAGGATTGAGGCAAACTTTTACCCCAAGCTGGAGCATTGGGATGGCAATAGAAATGAGAACGATTAACATTCTGCAGAGGCATGACTCAAGGAATTGCAGGCAAAAGGCAACATGAGATTATACTCCAAGTTTGAGTTGAGCTTATTGGCTTAAGAAAGATATTTGAGTTTGGCTCATTGGCTTATTGGAAAATACTCATGGAGAGGACCTGGATTTTTCTTTTTAATGTTTGTTTTGGTTTGTTTTTTAGAGACGGGAGTCTCACTATGTTGCCTATGTTGGACTAGAACTCTTGGGCTCAAGTGATTCTCCTGCCTCACCCTTCAGGGTTGTGGCCAACAGGACCTGGTTTTGGTGGAAGAATGTAGGCATGAAAATTTGTGGTACAAAAGAGATCTGTGAGTCTGATCTGAAGAGATCTGAAATGTCTGATAAGCAACTGGAAATATGGGACTGACAGAGAAAAAGAGGGGCCAGGACCTTGAGATTCATTTCATAGGGGAATAATGCTTGAAGCTTTGGAACTGAAAAACATCAAGAAGATCAGATGTTTAAAGCATAGGAGGAAGCACCAGCAGAGAAGACAAATGGAAAGGCACTACTGCAGTGGTTCTCAACCGTCCTAATGCCGCGGCCCTTTAATGTCGGGACTCACCGCTACTGAGTGATGCCACACCTGCCAAGCAAGAGGGACAGAGAGGTCAGGGATTCAAAGCCTTTGCTAAGGTTATAGTTACCACTGACCAACCCCAGAAGAGGAATTTCAGTGGCTAGTGCAAAAGTTGGAGGTGAACCAGGTGATAAATGATTGTTACATAAGCCGTTAAGAAGTAAAGTCAGGGGCCGTGCCTGTGGCTCAAAGGAATAGGGCGCCTGCCCCATATACCAAATGTGGAGAGTTCAAACTCGGCCCCAGCCAAAAACTACAAAAAAAAAAAGAAGTAAAGTTGGCCAATTTAATAGACCCTTCCATAAAGATTGCTGGTGAAAGGAAAAACTTACAAATCTTTGTATAGGTAGGGGAACTTAAAATTAACTTGCATATAAAAAATTTACTGATTTGAGGGGTTTTTTGTTTTGCTGCTTTTTTGTGTGTATGTGTACAGTCCTTTGAGTTTGTTGAACATGTAGAGTAATGTATCATCCAGAAGATTCTCTGCGCCCACATTCCCAAATGTTGCACCCTCTCTTTCTACACCTAACCCGTGCTCTGTTTGCCATCTTTCTAGTTTCGCTTCTTCGTGATGTCGTACGAGTGGAGTCATACACTGTATAACCTTTTGAGTCTGAGTTTTTTCACTTAGCATAATGCATTTGAGATTCAAGCATGCTATTGTACATGTCAGTAATTCTTTCCCTTTTATTGATGAGTAATTTGCCATTCTTTGCAAGAACAGTTGTGTTATTCTAGGTTTGGGCAATTATGAATAATACTGTAAACATTTGCATACAGGTTTTTGTGTAGTTTTCATTTATCTGGGGGTAAATACCTAGGAGTAGGATTATTGACTGTATGTGTTTACTTTTATAAGAAACTGTCAGACTTTTCCAGATATATGTGAGGTATAGTTGCTTGATATCCTTGCCAACATTTGGTATTAATTTTTTAATTTTAGCCATTCCACCAAGTTTTTAGAGTAAAGCAGCATAATCACCTCAAAGTAACATAGTGCCTTTTTTTTTTTTGAGACGGAGCCTCAAGCTATCCCCCTGGGTAGAGTGCCATGGCATCACAGCTCATAGCAACCTCCAACTCCTGGGCTCAAGCGAGTCTCCTGCCTCCGCCTCCCAAGTAGCTGGGACCACAGGCGCCC
>CAUYQV010080206.1:0-16820 GCA_963574575.1 Galagoides demidoff
ACAATGATTAAGCAAATGACATGAAATTTATGTTAACCAGCTTGATGAAAGTGTTTCAAATTGTATATGAAAACAGCACAATGTACCCCATGTTTGCATTAATGTATACAGATATCAATTAATAAAAAAAAAATAAAAAAAGAAACTCTGTCAATATAGCCAAATTTATAAGAGATTGAGTTTTGAAATCAGCGCCAAAGTGTTAACTGACAAATGAATATGCATAACTGATAACTAGAAAATTCAGTTATCTTTTACTATGTTCCATCCCTGGAAGTGAGTTTAGCAATTAGAAGCATAAAATTGGAAAAGACTCTAACCATGCAAAATAAATCATATAAGTGGCAATGGAGTTTGCAGAATATTTCTGCTCTGCTACAGAAATCATTTTTCAAAAACTGAAATATTTATACCTTTTATGTTCATTTTTTCTTTTACACAGAGCTGTATCAAATAAGGAGCTATATAATAAATATTTGTTAGGGACCTACTATGTACCAGGAGTGGTTCTGGGGGTTGAGGATGCAGTACTAAATTAAGTACAGCCAAATTATTTAAAAAGAACTTATATTTTAGTAGATGCCTGATATCTTATTAGTTTCTAAATCTCCTTTTACAGTCATCAAACTCTTCTGTCCTCTTATCAAAATTATGCTCTGTCCTTCATTATCTGCATTTTTAGAATGCCTTCTTGATGAAATTTTAGAGAGACAGATTAATGTGAGAGATGATGTATTTACAAACAAAATTTTCAAAGTAGATTATTTGGTGGGGTTGACTAGTTAGACTTTTGTTCTTCTATTTTATAATAGGAGCTTTTCACTTTTCTTGTTCAGTGTGCAGACTGTTGTTCAGTTTTGTTTTTTGGTTTTTTTGTAGAGATAGAGTCTTACTTTATCGCTCTTGGTAGAGTGCTGTGGCGTCACAGCTCACAGCAACCTCCAACTCTCTGGCTTAGGTGATTCTCTTGCCTCAGCCTCCCAAGTAGCTGGGACCACAGGTGCCTGCCACAACACCTGGCTATTTTGTTGTTGTTGTTGCAGTTTGACTCGGGCCAGGTTTGAACCTGCCACCATTGGCATATGGGGCTGGAGCCCTACTCACTGAGCCACAGGTGCCACCCCCGTTGTTCAGCTTTAATAAGAGAGGGACTTAAATGGAAAAAAGTGACTAAACAAAGATCTGAATTACACTTACTCTAGAGCAATAGATGTAAACAAACCTATAGCAGATGCATAAATTGGATGGATTTTAATTTGACAATAAACTTCAAGCAAATTACTTCGAAGACATTTGAGGCTAATAGGCTAATTATATGTTGCCTGAGGAGGGGAATATTTCCTCCAGCTGATTTATCGATTTGCTGCCTTTTAACAGAAAATTATGCTGATCTAATTACAAAGAAGGGTTAAAAAGCTAATAACTTCAAACCTAAGGTTGTCTGTAATGGAACAGAATGATTTATGGTCTAACAGAAAAAAAACCTTCCATGAACCTTTAGCCAGATATTTGCAATACCATGTCACTAATGGGGAAGCTTGAAATATTAGTAGTCCTGTTTCTTTCTACATGAAAATGATGTTAATATCATCTGCTAAATGGTATTGTAATTGGACCCATGGTGTAGCAATCACTTATGACTGGGTCTCTAAATGTTGTTTGCTTATACTCTTTAAAATTATACGTTTTTCAAAATGAAATCCTTGCTATGCTAAGTTTACTCATCAAGAAAATACTATACAGTCTTCCCCCAAAACCAATTTAAGTTAGTATGATCCTCATGAAGGGGGAAGTAATCAATCAATGATATCAGGAAAGCTAACAAGTCATGCTAGGTCACTGGGTATCCATGTAAATTTCCCTTCCCAACCCCTCAAATATACAAATATACAAATTTATACAAAAATAAATCCTAGGGGGGGACTATATTTGGGACCATATAAGTTGTGGATAATAAGATTTCACACAAGATGGAAAGACAGATTGCACAGGTAGTGTTTGGGGAATGAAACCAGAAAAGTGGATGAAAGCTACTAGTGTAAATATGCTTCAGTATTTTTTGGCACAGTTCCAGAACCAAATGACTCTAAGCTTTGTCAAATGTGCCATAGGGTGCAAAATTCCATCTAGATTGAGAACCTATGGGCTCAGGGTTGTCAAGCATTCTCAATATCTAACAAATCTTTTAGCAAGCACATTTTAAAAATATTATTTTATAAGTAAGATAATCTTTACTACCTTCATGTCGGGTTTTTTTTTTTGGTGGGGGGCCAGGGACTGGGTTTGAACCCACTACCTCTGGCATATGGGACCAGCGTCCTATCCCTTTGAGCCATAGGCGCCACTGGGTGTTTTTATTATTATTATTATTATTATTATTATTATTATTATTATTAATTTTATTCCACATGCTGGTGTTTTGGTATTTCCCTGAGTTTGTGGAATTTTATTCTTTATTACTAAGATGGTTCAGAACATACAGAATGACATGTGCTTTGTTACCAGTTTGTAAGACTTTTCGTATAAAAGAATTCACAGATCTAAAGATAGGTAGATAGAAGATAGATAGAGATAGATCATGTTGGTTCTTTAGGATAGTAACAGTAAAGGAAGGTGGGTGAAGAATATGTGGGAACTCTGTACTAGTTCTACGACTTTTCTCCGAGTCTAAAATTAAAAAGGAAAATAAAACAGAACAAAAAATGTCTCTGCATGAGTAGACAGATTTCTTTTATTTCATACTAGCTTAGTTAGCAGTTTCTTAAACACTTAGAGTTCTGATGAACAAAAGGCCTTATCTGAACACAGGACGAAAGCAGATAGAAGTGTAAACAGAAGCATGCGTTCCAAACCTCCCATTTCCTCCTTACTAATGGAATTAGCTGGAGACAAGATAGATCTTAAGTCTCCCAGCTACAGGGCCTGCAGTAAGCATTCACTGAAGTGAAAATTCAGTGTTCCCACAGGGAAGTTCATCGTTGGTACACAATCGTAGTTCTGTTCAGCTACATTTGGCATGATTCATTCAAATGTGTTAGCTGAAATTTTAGTTAAAATGTGGCTAAATCTAGCTCTAATGCTAATAATTTTTCATTCAGTTGGAGAAGATTGCAGATAGGCAGGGAAAGGTCGAAGCAGAGAATCACAACTGGAAATTGAATTGTCAGCCAGATGAAAGGGACTTTTGTGCAGTGTAGATTGAAGGAGCGTTTTCTTTTATGCTTTGCATTTTTAAAGCCAACATTTGAGCAATAGCTTTTTTCCCCCCTTTTGAGCATTTTGGGAAAGAGGAGCCTTCGTTTCCACGGCTGCTGGCAGGAGCATTTCCCCAGTACTGCCTGTTCTGTGCCTTGCATCAAGTTCCTCTGAGCTGTATCGGCTGTGGCTGGGATACTGCTGAGTGAATTATACCAGCTTGTTGAATGGTTTGTCTTCAACTGAATGAAGAGACAAGAAACTTGCTTTGGCCAAATAGAAATGGAGCAAATTAAAAAGGATAAGTTATTTTATTTCAGGGCTCACTTTTTTGTTGCTTTGGGCTTGAAAAACCATAAATGCTTTATTTAATCGCATTGCGTTTTATCTTATTCAGCATTTTTTTTTCCATTCATGAACAGTTTGGAAACTGTGCTAGCAAATAGCCTTGACCCCACCATTTGGCTTGATGTTCTGCCTCTGACAGAAGGGTGTTTTCCTTTTCATTGCATCCTCTGCACAACCCAACAACTTCAGTTAGTTCACCTTTGCTTAGACCTGAAACAGTCAAACAATTGCGGCCATATAGACAGCCTCTGAAATTGCCAGGAAGTGCTCTGCTTTCTGAAATGAAGAAACTGAAAATGAATTCCACCTATTCACTTTTTGTTTTGCAGTTTACATTACACAATGCTTCATGCAGTGGTGTGTGCTTTTGTAATGGATATTTTGGAATAAATGAGCATCCATTTAAATACAGGAGAAAATGAATCATGGTAATAATCACAATAATAATCATTGGTTTAGTGTTGTCCACTTGTCAGATACTCCCTTTGCTCTGAAACAAATGCTTCTGTACATATTAGCATATTTTCAATCTCTCAACTGCCCTGATAGAAACCACAGTAGAGCCGGCCTCTGTATAAACATTTTCTCAACTCTGACTCTGAAAAATATGACAGGCGCTGTGGATCGTTACCCTAGCCCATCTAAAAAGGGACTAGATGGAGCTTTGTGTGGACATCACCTTTTGGCTTTGCAGAAACCCTCCCCAGATGTCTCTCCCTCCCTCCAAATGTTTTCCCCACAGCAGGTGCTGACACTCCCCCCCCCACCCCCACCCCCGGCTAAACACTACTCTCCTCTCCACAGTTCCCAGGCTCCCTTTGGTCAAGGCCAGGTCCAGTTTTTATCTGCCTCCCCCCACACCCCGCCTTCTTTCGAGCTGCTTTTATTTTCCATTCCCCTGCATGCCACCCACTAAGAAGTACAGTTTGCCTTAGTTAGCATCCTTCTCTTAACTCTTCATGCTAGTGAAAAAATTCTGCACTTTGTTTCACATACATGAGGAATTGGAGGCAAAGTAACTAAAGAAACTAATTTGCGTAAGATCCTCCCGTTATTAAAAAGCAGACACGAATGTAAACCAGGGTCTTTCAGACTAATAACCGTGTTCGTTGTTTTGAATCCGTTTTTCTTGTAACTTTATTATTTGTATATGATCCTGCTTATGTCAAGGCTTAAGGTCAGATTTTATATGTTTCCAGTCAACATTGTTTGGGTAGAGTGATTCCATGGAGTCAGAGCTGACAAGTCCAAGAATGCTCAGAGGAGTTTAAAATGGGTTGGAAAACTTGTTAACTGGGTTGTTTATTTAAAAAGGAAACCAAAAAGTCCCTTAGGTTATAAAGTTGGAGGCAGCCATAATTAAACAGGCATCCCAAGGTGCAGTGTTTAAAAAGATTTTCTAAACTAAAAGATTTCTTCTCCATCCACCCACTCCACCATTACTACTCTGATGGATCTTCCCTTAGGGAGATCAATACAGTCACTCAACATTTCAGCATCTACAGCTGTGACTGACCCCAGGCCTTAGCTTTTGTTTTGCCTTTACTGAATGAATGAGATTTTATAGTTTCTTAAAAATATAATGGCATCTCTACTTGGCACACTTCCATAGTTTCACTACACAGACCTCCTCATAGTCTGAGAAGGATTTTGTGCTTTCTCTTGTTTCCTTAGCTATTTGCTTCCCAAAACAACTCAGGCTTCACATCTTATCCTACAAGTTAACGGTTCTCCAGCTGACTAGATACTGATACCACTCTGGGAACTTCTATAAAACACAAATGCCTAGACCCCCATTGCTAATCAGTTAATCAGAATCCTGGGAGGTAGAAAGGAGTTTATTGTGCTGGCCCTGGATTAAATGACCTTTGTATTCAACCGTGTTCCTAAATTCCCGTTGGGATATGGTTACAGGACCATTAGTTCTGGACACTACTGTAGAGATTGTACATTGCAGTTTCGGCAAGGAATTTAGCAACTGATTGTGACATTCTAGCTCACAGAATAGAAGGAATATTCATCAGATTTGCCCCAAGATGTCAAGTGCAAATCACCTTCAGACTCAGTGGCTTATATCGAGGAGAATTTATCTCTTGCTCGTGGGTCTATGGGTGACTGTAGTTTGGCTGGTCTGCGCTGAAGTTTGCTGGGTGTTCTGCATGAGGCTTTAGATAATCTGCACTTTACTCCATGTGGACATATGGTTCAGGCCTCTTTCACATGTCTATTCTCTTCCTTGGACCATCCACTGAGTGCCCAAGGCATACACATTTCTTGGCAGATCACTGCCATGGGAAAACCAAGCTCAATTTTACTGAAAGGTCTCTTCTTGTGTCAAGTCCACTAATGTGCCTTTTGAAAGAGTAATTCACATGATCTAGCAAAAAACCAATGGGGTAGAGACATATACTCTGCCTGCAATGAGAGAGGGAAGAAGATAAATATTTTCGGACGAAAGTCCACACTCACAGAAAAATAAATATAAACTTATTGACAATTTCTTGTCTGATGTCACTTAGCTATACTGGATACTAGAGAAACACTCCACAAACACTAGCTGCTGCTTTTTTTCTTTTTTTTTTTTTTTGAGATAGAGTCTCACTTTGTTGCCCTGGGTAGAGTGCTGTGGCATCACAACTCACAGCAACCTCAAACTCTTGGGCTTAAGTGATTCTCTTGCCTCAGCCTCCCAAGTAGCTGAGACTATAGGCGCCAGTCACAATGCCCAGCTTTTTTTTTCTTTTAAAGACAAAGTCTCCCTCTGGCTCAGGCTGGTCTTGAACTCCTGAGCTCAGGCAATCCACCTGCCTCAGCCTCCTAGGGTAATAGGATTACATGCATGAGCCACCACGCTGGGCCTGACTGCTGCCTGTTATTGTTACCAGTAGTATTAACCCTAGCTTGCATGATCTCTATGGTGAAATTAAAGCCATTGGCCAAAAAATACCTGGCGGTCTGACTAAAATTATCCCCCAGAGAAAAGTTGGTATAAAAAGTAACAAAAGAAAGACCGAGCTGCCGCAGGAGTACGGAGATAGTTCTAGCCACTGGAAGCAGAGTATAGAGCATCCTATGGTGGGAAATATGTGCAAAGGACTCAAACATGAGCTGATTATTGTGCATTTCGGTTAGATTTACAGTTAGTATGCCACGGGGAAGAGGATAAAGAAAGGACAGGAAATGACAAACTCAAGATTCAACATTGATGTGCTAGGCTACAACTAACAGGGTCAAATAATCACGGGGATACACAGTGCTGCTCGTTTGGGTTTACAATAGCAGTTGTTTTATATGTGCTAACTAAAAATGTACAGTATATAAGAAATGGGTTTATTGACCATACTTTATTAAGTCATTGTTCAAATTTAATTAGAATTTTTAAATAACCTTGGGCATCCCGTGCAGAATTAGTCTAGTCTGCCAGCTTTTTTTTTTGCCAAATGCTCTATTTGACCATACAGAACATGCAGGCTAGGGCTCACACTGCTGCTAACAATAACGGGAGGAGCAGCTAATGTTCGTGGAGCGTGTACCTAGCATCAAATGTACCTAAGTGCTTTATATGAATTACTTCATCCTCAAAAATCACTGTAAAGTAGTACTAACGCCATCTCCATTTTACAGATGACAAAACTGAGGTTTAGCCAGTTAAAGTAACCTGCCTGACATCCCACAATTTTTGACTGGCATTGCTAAGAGTTCAACTCAGAATGTCTGGTCCTATGATGGTTGAGTATAGCCGTAATTCCTAATTGCCCACGTATTTGACGTGCCATTTGAATACTGTCACTTTCCACTGGAGCCTTGTTCTACTATTTTTCAAAGGACTTCCCTTGGACACTTTGCTACTATGAGACATTTTTAGGGTTATCTTGAGCTGCTGCTGTGTCTATGTTAGATAGATCTGTCTGGGAGTGCATCAGAAGTGTTTGGTAGCCAAAATGTGTCCCAAAAACTGTCATTAGTCAGGTCTCCTTTCCCAAATCTAAGGGACCACCCGCACCACCACCAGAATCCATTTGAAACCCAATCTCTGATGTTTCCACTTCTTTCTACTTTGCTATTGATTATTTCCAACTTGCCAGAGGGAGCTAACAGTTAGATGTAAGGCTAGGATTTCCCAATCAATAGTCATTAGAGCTGCATTTATTATAGATAGAGTGATTTTTGGAGCCAGGGAAACACCTTTAACAATAGAAAGGAAAAATAAGAACTCATTTGGTAACATAGATGTAGCTCTATTTAGGGAGCAACTAGATTTAGCCAAAGAAATGCATTTGCAAATGTCTGTCTTCTCTTAGAGATTATTCCTTCAAATATAAGCACACCCCAGAAAATGCACGTTCCAGGACCACTCTTAATAGAGGTATGACGTTGGACAGACTTCTCTGTGTGTACATGTATATGTATTTGTTTGTTTGCTTTTTGAACCAAAGGAAAAAAATTTAGGTCACCAATTTAATTCACTCAACTTGAATTGGAACAAGGAAAGAGAGAAATACAGGACCTGACTCAACAGTAAACTGAACAAAAAATAAAGTCCATCTTTTAGGTGAAAATCAATGAACAGAGGGACAATAAGGTTACAGAGAAGCCAAAAAAAAGAGAGAGAGAGAGAGAGAGAGAGAGAATTTTTCAGAATGGAAAGAAGAATCAACATGGCTAAATAAATATCAATACATAGTGATTGGTAGAATAATTTGTTGTAAAAATCAAAATGTCCCTAAGCAAGAATGGTCCTGTTTAAGTGTCCTAAAATAATAAGAAAAGGAAAACAACACTTTTTCACAGAACTACTGTGCTCACTGTGAGTCACCCGGTAATGTGTTGTACAGTGTTCTCACAAGGTTACTTTTTATTTTGATAACAGAAAAATTATCAGCAGTTACTCGGTTTTCCAGAATTACTTTTCAAGCTCTCTCAAGCTCTAGTAGGGAGCAAGGCTGTTCTGTTTTTTGGTTGATACATTTTTCTGAAATAAGATAGATCAAATGCATTGCCAAAATAGAAGGAGAGCCTGGGAAGTGATCATTTAGGACCCGATAAGTTTGTCTCCTTCTTCCTGTACTCCTTACCAATGTACTGGGCTTTACTTTGTGTGTTCTTGAATCTACTTTTTATTTAGCCTGATTTGCCCTTTACCACTTTCATCCTCAGAAGTCATTGGAAGGTGGGACCTCAGGCAAGGCCTCCAAGTTATCGGTATCTGGTGACTCCTTCCTCTTTCTCAAAAATGTGTCCAGAGCCAGACACAACAGCCTTACTGGAGATGAGCTCAGCAAGCTCAGCAACTTTCCGCTGTTACTGTCCTGCAAACCTGGTTATCACTGGGCATGAGCCACACCCCAGACATGGGATTGACTTCTCTCTACTTCTAGGAGTTCAACGTTTTTAGTTTCCTCACCTGAACAAGGGCATGAGGTGCTTGTGTTTCTATGCCTGTCTTATACCATTAGCGTAATGCCATCCACGCTCATTGACATTGCTGCAAAAGACAAAATTTTGTTCTTTTTATGGCTGAATAGTAGTCCACCGTGTATATATATCATATTTTTATCCATTTATCTGTTTGTGAACATTCAGTTTGATTTCATATCTTGGCTATTGTGACTAGTGCTGCAGTAAACGTGGGAGTGCAGGTATCTCTTCAAGGTCCCGATTTCCTTTCCTTTGGGTATATACTCACTAGTGGCATTGCTGGGTTATATGGTCATTCTGTTTTTAGTTTTTAAATAACCACCATGCTATTGTCCATAGTGGCTATACTATGGACAATTTATTAATACATTCCCACCAACAGCATCTAAGAGTCTCCAATTCTTTATATTCTCAATAGCATTTGTTATTTGTCTTTTTGTTAATAACCATTCAAATGTGTGAGATGATATCTAATAGTTTTGATTTGTCCTTTCCTAATGAATAGTGATGCTGAACATTTTTAAATATCCCTGTTGGGCATTTGTATGTCTTGTTTTGGGAGATGTCTATTCAGATTGTTCACTGATTTTTAAATTGAATTATTTGCATTTTTGCTTGAGCTGTGTAAGCTCTTTATATATTCTGGCTATTAATAATCTCTTGTTGGACAAATAGCGTGCAAATATTTTCTTTCATTCTGTAGCTTGTCCCTTTATTTTTTGGATTTTTCATTTGTTGGGCAAAAGCACTTTAGTTTGATATAAACTTATTTTAATTTTATCTATTTTTGCTTTTGTTGCCTATGCTTTTGAGATCCTTTCCATAAAATCTTTGATGACCTGAAACTTTTCCCTAATGTTTCTTCAAGTAATTTTATAGGTTTTGTTCTTTTACATTTAAGTGTTTATCCATTTTGAGTTGGTTTACATATTGTCTGGTTTTATTCTTCTGCATGTGAATATCTAATTTTCCCAGCAACATTATTGAATATATTGCCCCTTCTCCAATAAATTTGTGCATCTTTGTTGAAAATCAGCTGGCTATAAATAGGGAACTCATGGCTCCCTATTCTGTTCCACTGGTACATGTGTTTGTTTTTATGTCAGTATCATGTTGTTTGGGTTACTATAGCTTTGGACTTTAATTTGAACTCTGGTAGCGTAATGCCTCCATTTTTGTTCTTTTTTCTCAGGACTGCTTTCATATGCATGATCTTTTGTAGTTTCATACAAATTTTAGAATTGCTATTTCTTTCTTTCATTTTTTTTTTTTTTTGGCCGTGGCTGGGTTTGAACCCACCACCTCCAACATATGAGGCTGGTGCCCTACTCATTTGAGCTATAGGCACCACCCTGAAATTGCCATTTCTTTCTGTGAGGAGTGTTTTTGGTATTTCGATAGGGATTGCATCTCGGTACTATGGTTATTTTCACAATATCAATTCTTCCAACCCAGAAGCACTGTTCAGTTTAGGTACTGTGTGTATAATCACTCTGGGTGGCCAAGGCACCATTGCTTGGGGTGTATGCCACTGCTTCTACCTAGCATTGGGAAGGGTACCTGCCTGGAGTGGCCAAAGTATTGTCTCCCCAGGAGACAATGCTAGATCCCTCTGGAGGTGGATGTTACCTGGTTCCCAGTGTCAAGAATAAGGAATGGTATCAATCAAGCTCATGAAAGAGTGACAACAAACTCAAAGTGTTCCATTCAGTTTGTTACAGGAAAAAGAAGGAAGCTTTACAAAGTGAAAGTTTGTAAAGAAGCTACATAGAATGACCTAAAATGAAGAGATGTTCCATGGAGAGAGGAATGGGGTCAGTCTCCGGGAGTGGAGAAGGACTCTGAGTTTGAGCACACAGTTGCCTTTTATTAGCTTTTTAATTTTCCCCACCTCTCTCTTGGCAGGATTGGTTGTTGTTTCCAGCCTTTGGGTGATTGACAGCTTGGGGTTATATAATAAAATTTCTTAATACCCATGTGTTTTCCTTCCAGCTTTCCCAAAGAACCCATAGGAGTTGAAATCATTAAGTTTCATTATATAATATTTGGCCCAATGAGCCTAGGTCAGCATAAGGTCACTAGGGGCTCCTCATTATCTGTCTGACTGGGGGACAGTCCCTATCCTAACTTGGTTCCTACTTTCTGCCCTTAGCCATACCCCTTAGTCGGTAGCCTCCTTGATAGGAGAGATGCTGGGTGGGGTGGGAGATGAAGGGGGGCCTCCCCTACTAGACCTAGTCACTACCCCCTACCCATCAAGGATGGAGGCTGAAAAACAAAAAGACCTTTCTGCACCTGTCAGGTAGAAAGAGAGAAGTTGGGGCTGGAGACAGCATGTCCCTCCCCACCTCAGGCACAGCAGCTTGGGATGGTGGCATGAAGGCCTTATGTGTCTGTGATGGGGTGGAGCTGCTTAGGTGATGCCCTCCCCTGAGGGCCAGTTCATCTGTGAGCCTGGCCTTGCTCAGTGCAGGGAAAAGAGGTGGCATCCAAGCTAGTCCAGCACTGCTCAACATCGGGGCACTGCTTTAGCTTCAGCCTGAGAGGGCAGGGGGTAGGGTAGACGGAGTGGCTCCACCTCTGCTTGGTGCATGGGAAAGGATGTAACAGCTGCTCAGAGCTTGGCTTGGGAGGTTGAGCCACTGGGTTGGGGTGCTTAGCAGTGGCTTAGCCTCAAGGATGAAGGGGAGCCATTGCTATTTGTTGCAAGATAAAATATCGCAACAGGCAATATCTCATATTTAAGGCCTAGAGTCTTTAATAATCTTGTGACATACTCTAATCATCAAAAGAAATGTCTCAGGAAAAATGAGCATTTCTGGAGGAGACAACAACATTGTTGTCACAGGCACCTATACCATTACATATAGTTGGCTTGTTACAAAATCTTGTTGCAGGAAGGGTGCTGTAGAAAATTAAAAGAGGCATTGCTAGAGTTAAGCACATCCAAAAAGCAAATGTAAACAGCAGTAGCTTGATATAAAAGAATGGGTGAAAGACGTATAAAAATGGAAAATGCCAATATGTTTGAGAAAATTCATAAGAAACTATTGGAAAAATTGGGCGGATTAAATGAAAATAAATTTCAACTTGGAATCATTTAGTGTTGGGGAAAATTGTCAGTAATCAGAATCATCACCACACAGATGTTCAAAATCACTTCTATTGATCAACAAAAAGGTTTAATTATACTCAATATGTATGATTCAATAAGGCAGAGAAGTATTTTAGAAATTAGAAAATTTCATTCAAAGTTGTTAAAACATATTTTAAATTATTGTTTAAAGGAAGGATAAATTCAACCACTACTTATCACGAAGAGCTCTTATCTGAAAAAAACCTACTGCAACAAAACAGTTATTTTTAAGGAGCTTAAAAAAAGTACCATGTCATTAAGTCACACGATGTATATTGTAAAGTTTTGATCAATTATATGGCTAGATAGCATTACGCTTCGCTGATGGGAACTATTGACCAAATTGTTCAAACAATTTTGTTAAAATCACAGAACATCACGATGGTGGAGCTAGAAATTACATTGTTTGAATGACACATGAGTACATCCTGAATTTTATAAACAACATATTTCTAAATAGATATTTCTGCCCATATCAAGTTTAGAGATGGAAACTTAAATAACTGAAACCAAAGTCACCATTTCTTCTTGTACCTGTTCTTCATTGCCTAACCCGGGAACCTGATAATTCCCCCCAATTTCCCCAAACTTCTTACACCTACATGCCCGTAACCTGCTCTCTTTAAGTATGCCACCTGCATAGCTTTTCAACCCATTCCTAGAGTCTTCCTTTCATTCATCTTTTCTTGCCTTGGTTGTGACTCTAACCTTATTTTCCTAGATTCAAATCTAATCAGTTTATTCCCTTACTTGAAAATCTCTTTGGCTTCTTATTGCCTATAAGAAAAAGCCCAAATCTCTGAGTATGATCAGAAAGGTTTTCACTATGTTGCGACCAGCCTGCCTCTTTGGTTTCATCTACTGCCATGTTTTTATGTGAATATGTCACACTGAGTAATCTTTCACTCTTTCCTGACTTTGTACTTGCTCTTTTCTACTTGATAGGTTAATATTAATCTCTTACTCTCCTAAGCTTTGACCTTGCTCAAGTATATATTTCTGTACATTTTCCCAAGCCCTTTAGGCAAAATTAATTGTTCTGAGCTCCTTACTCTCCTAGTCTCTCTCCCTCTCCCCCACTTTTCTCTCTCTTGGTCTCCCTGTCCCTTTATCTATCTATCTATCTATCTATCTATCTATCTATCTATCTATCTATCTATCTATCTATCATCATACCTCATAGCATCTGACGCCTTTCAATCTCTATTTATAAATTTTCTCCCCAGACTTAAACTATCATTTATCTCAATATTATTAGCACACTAATACAGAAACTCGTATCTGTTAGATTTTTAGTAAAGCTCTTTAGAATACATTTTAAAAAATGCTTTTGAATATTGAAAGCACATACATTCTCCCTCGCAGGGCTTATTCCTGTCTTTGAGAGGACTTAATACTTTTTTTGATCCTGTGTTACAATTAACAGTAAAAAGCTTCCATGTTTCCTCATTTTTAATTTGCTTTTATCATCAAGTTGGTGAAAGTAAGCTATTATCACTGCTCTGTTATCAGCTATGCTCTATAATTGGTCGTGAGTTTTGCATTTTATTAACACAAGTTGCTGCACCTTTCCCACTCACATGAATTATTAAGCATTCAGTATGCACAGTGCATATGGCCAGGAAAATTATATTTGGCATGCCTGAAAAAGTCAGACTATCATCTTGAAGTAGGTTAGAATAGCATTAGAATGAGTGAGGGATATTAAAATATGTGACATATCAGAGTTCATTTTCCTAAAAGGAATCATGAGACCCCAAATCTCATCAACTTGTTTTAAATATAGTGCCTAAAAATATTATCACTAGGATTTAAATTAGCAGGGCAAAAATTAGGAACTGCATGTGTCAAATAGCAAGAAAATTTCTATTCACATCCTCATTCCAAAGGAGTTAATTAGATTTACTCCAGGAAATTTCAGGTTAAAGGTACAGCAAGAGAACAAAGAGAAATAAGGCGAATATGCTAGATCTGGAATGGTATGCATACAAGTCTATTAGGTTAGGCAATTTCCAGGGTGTTGCTTTGTAAATTTTTCCATGAATTTTTCAATGTCCAGGGCATGTCTTTATACACTATAGTTCACATTTAGAAACTTGAATGCCTTTTTTAAATCTTTCATAAAAGTACTTTTTTATATAATTACTGCTGTTATTTTATTACATTTATGCCTAGGATGGTTAGATTGTTGGCTGGATGGATCACTAGAGAGATGAATATTTCAGATCTTTGATGATGTTCTAAACAGAATCTTTTCTTTTTTTATTTTAAAATTGCTTGTAAAAATGTAGTACGTTCACAATTTTACTCATATTTAGATTTAAGAAAATATTTCTGTCACTATCTTGATCTTCCTCAAAAGCCAAGACTTGTTTGTCAAGGAAAAAGAATAATTAATCTTTGGTCCTTTATATTTAAAAATGTTCTGTTAATTAAATAGTCCTTTTAAAACGATGCTCTTGATTTTCATTTTTCCTTCTCCTTTCTTCTTTCAAAGGTGACATCTGGACCAAGTAAGATATGGGGAATGAAGGTGATATAACCCCACGAAGAGAAAACTCAGGATGCTCCAATGTGTTGCTCTAGGGCTTCTTGGTTCTCAAAGGTGATGCCTCTGTTATTAGCTGCTTGCTATTCATCCCGCTGGCATTTCCTACCCAAGATGGAAGTTAGGGTAGGCAGGAGTCAGAATCATCACCACACAGATGTTCCGAAAAATCACTTCAGTTGATCAACAGAAAAGTTTAATTATACTCAATACATATGATTAAATAAGGTTTAATTATACTCAATACATATGATTAAATACTGTGTCTCTCACCTAGGTAGGAAAATTGGTAATGTCTACCTAGAGACCAGTCCACCCTTGGTTGGCTCCTCACTCTGAGTCATATTCACCTCCATTTTCTCTTGGCTTATCTCATCCCCACGATGGTGAGTGCCATACAAGAATGGTAGCTTTCAATTTGATCCCCTTCTAATCCTCCTCAAGTGCCTGGGAGAAGTTCTGGACCCTACTGATGCAACCCCCAAATTAGAAAATAGGGTTTTGTGCGCCAAGTTTAGGTTGATGGCTATAAGGATGAGAGGTAATGCTATTGAAATAGGTTTCCTAATTGCAGTGAGAATCTTAGAGGCTGGGCATGGACATAAAAGTAAAATGCCTGCAATGTGGCTAGAAAAGAATGATCCCATGATAGTAACATAGCAGCAAAGGTGGACTAAAAATGGATTGACTTTCAGAGAATTTTAAAAGAGAGTGGTAGATCATGGAATCCCTAGGTCCAAGTAGAAGGTCAGAATGAACAACTTTCTTAGTCTGAATAAGTGTGGTGGGGGACATCGGGATAATACTGATTTGTATCACTACATATTCAGGACTCCTTAATGAAATGACATCTAGGTCCCCTTAAAGAAGACTATGATATAACATCTGAACTCTGTAATGTGACTTTTCAGTCATGCTGAGGGACACCTGGGATAATTCACTAGTATGCCTCTGCCTTGGAACAAAGGACATATGTAGACTTTGTGTGCAATACTGAACATCAATTTTGTTTTAGAATTTTTAAAAACATTTTTCTTGTTTATTTGTTTTTTATTGTTTCAGGTTAATCAAAGGTACAAAGAATTAGGTTACACTGTTTGCATTTCTTAGGTAAAGTCCCTTTTTATTATTTATTTGTAATTGATAAGCAAAAATAATATATATATATGTATGTATTTATAGTATGTAGCACAATGTTTTGGTGTAAGTATACACTGTAGAATGGCTAAATAAATCTATTTAACAAATATATTACTTCATGTATTTTTCTTTTTTGTAGTGAGAACTCTTTAAGTCTACTTTTGTAGTAATTTTCAAATACACAATATATTGTTATTAACTGTAGTCACCATGATCTACTGTAATAGATCTCTTAAACTTATTCTTTCTAACTGAATTTTGTATCTTTTGACCAACATCTGTCCAATCCCCTCACCCTCAGCCTCTGGTCATCACCATTTTTCTGTCTTGAACATTCAGTTTGAATCAATATTGATTCTTTGAGATCCCTAATATTTCTGAGGTGTATTGGGATGCTCATGAGGCACAGGTATAAAATGGAGTTTTAATCCAAATCTATCCCATAGAGGCTTGGCAGGTCCTGATCCAATCCTGTAGAAATCCCCCCAATGGGTTTCTGACTTATGAAGAGAGGACTTTTATAGAGTGAAGGACCAAATGGAACTCCCTGGAGTGTTCCTTTCCCACAAAAATTATAAACCAAAATGATGAGTCATAACTCTCTCTATGAGAAAGTCATGAAAATTAAGGAAATTAATAGAGATTTGGAAGATGAGAAGGAATATTCTCTACCACATCCCCATTACTGGAGGAAGAGGGTCCAGCCACCCATCACTGTCAGCCAATATGCAGAGATGGGGGTAGGTCCACCAAACTTTGTCAGAAGGCCAGCAATTCCAGAGAACAGTGAGGGTAGCCTCTCTAAATAAATAAAGTCTGTTCTGTTCTTCCACTTCCAAAATTACACTTTTATACATACAGGTTAAAAACCACCTTAACTCTTATTTTAAATAGTAACCGGTAGAACTCAGTGACAATCTATTATAAGATTTCTAATGCAAAGGTCAATTTCCTAAATCAATCTTCCTAAACTCTTCAAGATGGGTATTTTTAGGGTGGGAGATAAATTTGCCAAACAATAAGAATGGCAGGCAG
>CAUYQV010080213.1:0-40096 GCA_963574575.1 Galagoides demidoff
CCTGTGGCTCAATCGGCTAAGGCACCAGCCACATACACCTAAGGTGGCGGGTTTGAATCCCCAGCCCAGGCCCGCCAAACAACAATGATGGCTGCAACCAAAAAATGGCCGGGCGTTGTGGCGGGCACCTGTGGTCCCAGCTACTTGGGAGGTGGAGGCAGGAGACTCTCTTGAGCCCAGGAGTTGGAGGTTGCTATGAGCTGTGATGCCATGGCACTCTACCCAGGGGGATAGCTTGAGGCTCCATCTCAAAAAAAAAAAAAAAAAATATATATATATATATATATATCTCCAGGTGTTATGGCAGGTGCCTGTAGTCCCAGCTACTAGGGAGGCTGAGGCAAGAGAATCACTTAAGCCCAAGAATTTGAGGTTGCTGTGAGCTGTGATGCCACAGCACTCTAACTCTACTGAGGGCAACATAGTGAGACTCTTATCTCAAAAAAAAAAAAAAAAAAGAAAAGTTCATATGGAAAAGGTTTGCCTGAATGGGTAATGTAAGTCTTTCTCTCAAATCTTAAAGTTTGTCTTTAAAGCTGTATTTTTTTTTTAGCTCTTTTCCTTTTTCCTTTCTCTTGATTAAACTTGCTTTTGTCTCTAACTAGTAATGCTATTTAATTAAAGCTAATTAAAGCATGTTGCTATTGCAGTCAGGCTTGGGAATTTTTTTTCTTATAATGGACCTCCAAGAAATGTGTAGAGAGGTAGGAAGAGTAAGGAAGCAGGCGCAGTGAGTGAACTGCATAAATAGGCTCCAGACTCCAAAATAGACTTGGGTCATTGTCCTGTTCCCAGTGGCCAGACGGTTCTTGATCTTAGTGGCCACTCAGTGAGGATTTGTTGAATGGATGGATGGATGGGTGGATAACTGGATAGATAGATGGATGCATGGATGGATGATGGATGACAGATAACTGGATGGACAGATAGATGGTAGATGGATAGAAACAGGACTAGATGGACGAATGGATGGGTGAATTGAGGGATGATGGCCGGATCAATGGTTGGATAAAACAAGGTACAAATGGGGTACAAAAATAAGAAGAAAGAACCTGAGTTGTGTTACTTTTCTTGTGGCACCATAACCTGCTCTTTCTTTGGGTGCCATTGTGTAACACAACCTGCCTGTGAGATCGTGAACCTTTGTTCATAGTACTTCTACTTTATGTCTGTGCCCAACAACGTCCCCTCTGAATGGACTAGCCACAGGGGGAAAAGGGAAAATCTGCTTCTCACTGTAGTTATGTTGCTTAGTTCTGAAGTGATCTCCAGAAAAAAATATTACTGGAAGAGTTTCTGAACAAAAATGTCTGTTTTGTCACATAAAGGGAAGTAACTTCTATCACCAATGTATATACAGTCAGCTCTCCGTATCCATGAGTTCCAAATCCAGAGATTCAACCAACATGGATTGCAGATATTCAGAAAATAAAAACAAAAAAGATAATATAACAATAAAAATAATACAAATAAAAAACTGTACAGTACAACAACTGAAAAAATAGTGTATACATCATATTGGGTATTGTAAGCAATCTAGAAGACATGTGTAAGTTATATGCAAATTTCATGTCATTTAATGTATGGGACTTGAGCATCCTCAGATTTTGGTGTCTGGGTGGATCCTGGAATCTGTCTCCCAGGGATTCTGATGTACAGCTGTGGAAACCTTTCACAGACTATATTTATGGGACACTACACATATGATATCTAGTAACTGAGGTCAAATGTTGTAGTGGCCAACACTGTATCAAACAGTCACTTCAGAATTTAGGGACACTATTCCAGAATATAGATATTTTTATATCCCACTTTAAATAATAATGTTAATAGCAGAATAGTACTAGCTAATAATGAGTGTTCTGTGCTAAGCGCTGCATAAGTTATAATCTGAAATTATCTTCCCAATTATCTATGAGATAGATACTTGTATAATGAAGGGATGAGGCTCAGAGGAGTGGAGGGGCTTGCCCACCGTCATACAGATAGTGATAATCTTGGTCTAGCATCCAAGTCCACATTCTTACTATTTCTATGACCTGGTCCAGATTCTTTGTTCTAATTTTATAGCATACTGTATTTTGTTACTATTATTTGAAGTGGGGCATTAGGTCTGAAATTTCTAGAAAATCCTACCAACCTATGTTTTATTTTTGAGGAATCATATTTTTCACACTGTTCCTGATAGTTGGTTTATTGCCTGATTCTAGAGACTCTCGTACTTCTCAGTTTTTGTGGCAAAATCCCTTTGGTGTGTACTTGCTTGTATTTAATATTGTGTGTGTTATGAATGCCCTCTTGTCAACTTGCCTTGTAGGTTTTTTGAAATGGTAAACACCATTACCGAAGAGAAAGGGAGAGGCACAGAGGAAGGAGATTGTGAAGGTGACTCCCTGGAGGTAATGACTTAAGTTTGGGGTTCGTTTTAAAACAATTTAAAACCTTACCCAAAAGAAGGTAGTGGGTAGGTTCGTGGGTATGTGAGTGGTAGGGGACCAGGGTCTGTATGCTTTCCTTTAACATTAAAAGCAACTTCTGGAATTTCTTTGGTAAAAAAAGGGCTAAAAAGCAAACCTCCGACGACTCTCATTCAGTAGTATTAAGGTTTGGTATTTTACTTAGCTGATAGCAAGTGACTATGCTTTATCTGTGACTCTGTTGATTATTCTCAATGGATGGGCCTTTGTACCCTTACACCTTTTCTGTTCTCCTCTGAGATAAGTGCAATTCATATGAACCAAATTTCAGCGAAGATTCTGGATGAGAGAGCTCTTTGTGGTCTACATTAATATGCTACACAGAGAACTGGAAACCATGGAAGATTAATGAATTAGAGGAAGGAATAGCAGTATATCCTTTTACTGAGGCTTCCCAGACACAGTGTACTATGGGTACTTACTCTTAGTGTGCATTTTCTCTGCCATGTCCACTCTGTGAAGAAGCTCCTTCTACCACTGCAAAGACAGATGCTAGAGTGTTTCTAGAGCCCTAACTCTGGCACACCAGCATCCTCAGTGTCTGAAGGATGACACTTCTCCAGGCAGAGAGAGGAAAGGGCCACTGTTTTCTCCAAGTTCTTCCCAGTGTTTGACTTGGGACAGAACTTTGAATCTGATTTTCATCATCCATTGGGCTGCTATAACAAAATACCATAAACTGAGTATCTTATAAACAACGGAAATTTCTCACAGTTCTGGAGACTGGGAAGTCCAAGATCAAGGCACCTGAAGACTCAGTCTAGTGAGGGTCTGTTCCTTGTAGATGGTGCCTTCTGGCTGCGTCCTCATACAGGAGAAGCAGCCAGCTAGTCCTTTGTGGTCTCTTTTACATATACTCATGACTTCCTCACTTCCCAAAGGCCTCACCTCCTAATATCATCCTCTCAGGGGTTACGATTTCAACATAGGAATTGATACAAATATTCAGGAATTCATGGAACCAGGCAAATACTGGAAATTACATTTTCAGTGTTAAAGTATAATTGAAGAAATTGTATCTCACTAGTCTAACTGGCATACTTATTTATTAAACACTTTGGTAATGTTACCTCATACACTCAAATTTTTGTTAAATAATTGAATTAGCTAACAGTTGAGGGGGAAAATAAATTTAATAACCCATTGTTAACTCTGTCTATAAGTAATTTCTATAATTGTTTAAAGTTATAAAAAGATGATAGACTTAATTTGGAAAAAAAATTTTTTTCCCATGCCCTAACTTGCTGTCTATCAATTTAGTAGATGATACACATACTTATTTGTATATGTTTTGTATTTTCTTTTTTAAATATACAATTATACATTTATTTAACTTTATTTGTTTATTTTTTGGGACAGAGTCTCACTTTGTGGCACCCAACAGAGTGCTGTTTCATCACAGCTCACAGCAACCTCAAACTCTTGGGCTCAAATGATTCTCTTGCTTCACCTTCCCAAGTAGCTTGGATATAGGCATCTACCACAATGCCTAGCTATTTTTAGAGACAGGGGGTCAGGGGAGGGGTCGTCTTGCTCTGACTCAGGCTGGTCTTGAACATGTAAGCTCCTGCAGTCTACCTGCCTTTGCCTCCTAGAGTGCTATTTAACTTTAATTTTAAGAAAAGGACATAAAGACATGAAATGTATTCTGTTCAGGAAAATCTTATATACACAAGCATAGTATTAGTGGATTTATGATTTGGATTAGTGGAAGTATTCTCCTTTAAGCTTTTAGAAATGTAATTAATAACTAGATCCTACAAGGCAAATAAAAAAATAGTTATTAGATTATAAAGTTCACATCCATGAGGGTAGAACATCAAGTAAGAGGGATAAAAGAGAAAATTGGTTTGTATTTTCTTACTCAAATGATTGTGTTAGGAATTAGATCTCTGAATCCTACTTTATGCTCTTTTAATTGTACCTCATTATTTGTGTTAGATTTAGTATCACTTGATACATAACAATTTTCAGAGTGAAAGCTAAAGAGAAGAAAATAGTTCTATCAGTAATCTAAAATCATATGGGATAGACTGGAAAATCCATAAAGTCTTCTGCAATGTGGTAAATTTCTGGCTTTTTTTTAGAGATATCTATCTTTTGTTTCATACTCTCTTTTAAGAAACTAAATGCAGTGCACCAAAAATATGCACAGGTGAGCCAGGATATGGGCGCCATATTTGACAAGACTGGTCTTCATAATTGATTGAATCAACCATTTGGGTCCCTACTCTGATCACTGCTTAAACCATAAGCATAGCCTACTGAAGCTTTAATTGCATTAGAATTTGTGATGAATTTGATCAGCTGATTTTTCTAAGTCTCAGGTTCCTATGGTGTAAAGAGAAGGCAGGTAGCTGGCTTTTCAAAAAGTTACCAAGAGGCACACATCCAGATTCCCTAATCTGTATGCAGTAGTGTGTGGGGTGGGCTTTGTGAGAGACCCTTTTCTGATTAGGAAATTCTGTGGCAAGCTCTGTGAATAGTCACCGACTAAATAAGGAGGGAAATGATAAAGTTTCCTTCTAGTAATACCCAGAGGGTTTTAATAGATCAGCTGACCTCACAAAAACCTGCTCATACAACATTGCTTTGATTCATCAAAGTGTTCCTAACTTGCCCTTCTCCAGTAAGTTCAGGGAAACTATTGTTTTAACATTAGAAAACATTCTTACACTTTTAGCCTTTGCATTTCATTCAAATAATTTAAAATCTATAACACGGAATGGCTCCTGCAGTATTCCAAATGGACTTTATAGCCTATATGAAGAATTCAAGCATACTTGTTTTAAGAGTTTTGACTTCGGCTCGGCGCCTGTGGCTCAATCGGCTAAGGCACCAGCCATGTACACCCAAGGTGGCGGGTTCGAATCCCCAGCCCAGCCGCCAAACAGCAATGATGGCTGCAACCAAAAAATGGCCAGGCATTGTGGCGGGCGCCTGTGGTCCCAGCTACTTGGAAGGCCGAGGCAGGAGACTCGCTTGAGCCCAGGAGTTGGAGGTTGCTATGAGCTGTGATGCCATGGCACTGTACCCAGGGGGATAGCTTGAGGCTCCATCTCAAAAAAAAAAAAAAAAAAAGAGTTTTGACTTCATTTGCCATTCACAGCTAGCTAGTGATGTTGCTGATGTTTCCTCATGAGTGTCATGTTAGCGTAACATTAATACATGTTCTGGGCTGGAGGATGGTGAGATCCTTCTTGGCTCTTCCCATTCACTGAATGACCTTTCATAGCAAGACCATCTTTACAATATAAATTATTAAGCCTTAAATTCCATTCTTGCATAATTTATAATGTTCCATTATATGTTTGATTACATTTCATATTTTCAACATTCCCCAGTGAGATTATTTTATCAGTATTCTAAATATTTGATTAAAATGAATTCTTCAATTGCACCCTGCCATACTGAACTCAAACTTGGGCCTGTGCATGACATGCCAAAAATAATTTCTCTGCTTCCCATTAATTACACAGTAAACAAGGCTCACATTAAAAATCATCTTTACTCAGTGATTTGTGATTTGTATGTAGAATAATTATTTTCTGATCTTTACCTCCATTAGATATAGAATTAAAATTGTTTCCTTACATGTGTGGATTTTTCCTGATCCCTTTAGGTACCTTGGCCCCAAACAAAATAAAAGTGTTGGAGGGGTGAGATGATCAGGAAAGGCTCTTAAATGTTTTTGACTGCACTTAGGATGGTGTCAAAAGTCAACAAACATTATCTATTAATGTAGTTTTATAAACCACAAATTTGAAATTAATCCCTAGGTTTCCTGGAATTTTTAAAGCTTCTTAGAAACCCAAGTAAAGATCTGCTTTCCTTTCTGATTTGAACAATAAGGCTTCTTTGAAGCAGCATGATTATAGAAAGGATTCAGCCTCGTTCTGATCATGATCAGACCCTTCCTTCAATTGATCAAATCTGTATGTACGAGATCTCCATGCTGGAATCAGGAGCTCTGAGTTCTTCCTGTAACTTTGCCAATAGTCAGTTTTATATAACTCCGGACAAAGTTCATGCTCCCGCTGGACAAAGATGATTTCATTCCTAAAATTAGACTTGAACAAGAAGATTTTTAATGTCCTTTACTACCTCTATTTTTTTTTTTTATGATTTTCAAGATTAGTACAAACTGTACAAGGTTATTTCAAATATATCTCAATCCTGCTTCTCAGGGAAGGGCATTTCTGTTTTTAAACAGAAAAAACAATTACTTTTGATTCAAGGCCATGTTTTTTGCCTCAAGGATGTATTCTGACAGGGAAGGGTTAGGAACTCATAAGTAATGTAGTGTGTTGATAAATTTATACTGAAATCATAGAACAGTTGATTACAATTAAGCATTAAGGTTTTGACACCCTGTTGTTCTTTCTGCCTTCCATATCTTCGTAAGTAAAGGCATTTACCCGGTAACATAACCAGGCACTTCAGAAAACCCTCTGCCCAAGCCCCTGTTATTAATAATCCCTCAGGCCCAGTCTTTCCTCCAATCCCTTCATCTCATCCTATCGACTGCTCACCTGATCTCAGATCTTTGCCGTCTCTCCTATGGTTTGATGCTTCCCCTGTTCTGTCTCTGTCATCATCAGAGAAACTTCTCACACAGCATTCATCCTGTAACACCCCCCCCCTCCAAAATTAAAACCCTTTGATGCTCTCTCTCGTAGAAGGTTTCTGTACTATACAATGTTCTTAACCCTCTGCCTGTAACTTGCCCTGGCCTTTTAACTCTATGGTCTGGCGATGCCAAACTCCTTTCCTTTCCAGATGGCCAAGGTTTTCCTGCCTCTGGGCTTAAAATGTAGATACCCAACCCTGCCAGCTCTTCTGCTTAGTCCCACTTGGTGACAGAAGCCTTATTTTTCAAGATCCAGATCAAAAGTCATTTTCCCTTCGAATAATTTCTCAACTCCCCATCTCACTTTTCTCTGCTTTCATACCATTTTCTTCCACTCCCTTGCCCGAGCTCTTCTTATGGTATTGTAACTCAGTGGCCTGCACTGGACTATTAACTTCCTAAGACAGGACAGTGGGTTTAGTCCCCATGTAATCACAAAAGCTCACACAATGCAGAGGAAATTCAGTTGAGAGGCTTTGAAGGGTTTGCAGCTGGGGAATGACAAAGACTAGAGTTGTTTGAACAATATCTCAAAAGTAGGGGAGAGGGGTATGGATTGGAGGGGGCAGAGTATGAGCTGGGAAGCTAGCTTGAGAGTTGTTTCATCAATGTTAAGTCAATAACCACGATCAAGCTTGATATCACAACAAAGCCAGTGACCCTTCCTCCTTGCATCTCATTCTTTATTTCAGTAGAAAAAAAAATAGATACAAACTACAGAGGTTCTTTTAGTATGAAATCTGTCGTGTCTCTCTTAACCCCTCTCCCAAACAGGTATGCATTCTCCCTCCTCTCTGTCTGTACTTCCTCCTTCCTTTTTTCCCTTTCCTCCCTCCTCTTTTTATATGCACCTGTTTATATGCACATGTAACCTCATGTTTCTATTAAAATGGGCGTGGACTGACAGAAGCCCAAAGCAGTCAGAGCAGCTGGCTCTGTGAGCCTGTTTATTCACAGTTTCTAATGTGCATAAGGAAAAAGTCCACCCTCCAGGAGTGGAGTGGGACAGGCAAGATTAAAGGAACATTTTCATTTGACTCAAACATCTGTGGGAGGATGAAAGACTTTACTGTTACCTTTTCTAATTATTTGCCTCACACACATTAGCAAGCAGCAATTTATGGTTTAGAATTCATTTAAATGGATTTGGAATCATCGTGTAGCAAACTGGTTTGCTTTTTTTTTGACATCCTATTTCTATTTTTGTATAGAAATTGAACACCATAGTTACCCAACTGTCTGAGAAAATGTATTACAGTGTTGCATGATATGTCTATCAATTTGTTATCCATTCATTTGTTCTGTTGGGAGGGAGAAAGCCTTTTTCCTCTACCAACTTATGTTCTGTGCCGGGGACCTGCAAATTAACTGGTAAAAGACAAGTTAACAGGAGAATAGTTTATTCATAATCAATGGTAAGTCAATGAAAGACTTAACACACAATGATGTGGCTCCTTAAATAGCAGAGTTAAGTGTTTATTTATAATCTTAATAAGAAAGAGGATTAGTTTCAAGGGGAAGCAGATGGTAGGAAACTAATGAGAAGAATAAGATTTAGAAAGTTTGGATAAGGTTTTGTTTATGGACTTTCTTACCTAGTTGCAAAGTGGTGCTTCTCATTTTAGGCTGTAAACCTGCTGGAGAGGGCATTTATGGCTCTTCAGGAGACTTTAGGGAAGTCAGCAAGAGAAGTTTAGATAAGATTTTTTCTGCTGCTGCTGTTTGTTCAGATGTTTTTAGCCTGAAATAATCTTCATTCACATTGGTGGGTACAAGTGGATCTCATTAATTCATTCAGCAAATATTTATTGGACACTTCCTGCGTGGTAGGCATTATTCTAGGCACTGGGGACACAATAGAGGACGAAATAGAGAAAAATCCCTGCCCTTATGGAGGTCACATTTTAATGAGAGACAGACAAGAAACATGAATAAGTAAAATATATGGTATGTTGTACAGTGATCAATACAGACAATAAAGAGAAAATAAAGCAGGGGGGAGTTTAGGAAGTTACAGTAGCAGGAAGTGCAATTTTAGACAGTAAAGTGGGGGAGGTCAGTAAGGTGATATTTGAGTCAAGATCTCAGGGAAGAGATGTCTATGACACTAGGTATTTGTGCCTGCCGTGTTTTTGGCATTTATTAATGTTACTAATATTTTGGCATTTACAGATTAAGAAGGCAGTGCAAACTGAGAATTAACAGCTGCCCTGCCATTTAGGTGACTGCTCACCTACTGTAACTGAGTCCCAGCAGGAGGAAGTGCACGGCGTTTATAAGCTGAGTGTTTTGCTCTAGGTTGCCGACAGTATAAGGACTGAGTGATGACTTTGTTTTTTGGCCTTATCAATATTGTCTTCCTATTCTAATTCTCTCCCCAGCACCAGTTTAGATTGTTCTGGGCAGGCAACTGTAAAGGAATGGTTCTAGAAATATTCCCATCATTGCTTAGAAATGAAATTGTTGTCTCCCTTAGCAACCACCTGAGTTGCTAACCTATTGCCATAGAAATAGAATGCAAAATATATAAGCGATGTAATTTTACCTTTTCTTTTTTAAAGCCTTCCTCTTTCTTCCCTTTTTTTCTTTTTTTTTTTTTTTTCATATTTGTCATATAACAGACCCTGCCTTCCTGGGTGTGTGGTCCCAGCTCTGCTTTGGTATTTCTGGCCATCACATAAATAATTCTCTGTCCTTACAGGCTGGATCAGTCTACCTATCTCTTCCAACTTCCCTTTAAAGCTGCCTTTTCAATTTACATCTTTACCTTGTAAGAATAGAAAGAGGAGATAAAAGAGGAGATGAAAACAGTGATTACTCATTGAGATGGTTTAACTTAAATCCCATCGGTCTTATTACAAGTTCCTTCAGTTTTTACCATAACCATTTTGTTCATCCCGAGTAAACCTCTATATTTAATAAACAATCTTTTTATTATTTGGGGGGGGGTTTGAGACAAAGTCTCACTATGTCACCCTCGGTAGAGTGCCATGGCATCACAGCTCACAGCAACCTCAAACTCCTGGGCTTAAGCAATTCCCTTGCCTCAGCCTCCAGAGTAGCTGGGACTATAGGTGCCCACCACAATGCCCGGCTATTTTTTGTTGCAGTTGTCACTGTTGTTTAGTGGGCCTGGGCCGGGTTTGAACCCACCAACCTCAGTGTATGTGACTGGTGCTATAACCACTGTGCTACAGGCACTGAGCCATTAATAAACAATCTTTATTTAAAAAATTGGTTTTGGGCAGCGCCTGTAGCTCAGTGAGTAGGGCAGTGCCTGTAGCTCAGTGAGTAGGGCCGTGGCCATATATACCCATGCTGGTGAATTCGAACCTGGCCAGGGCCAGCTAAAACAACAATGGCGGCAACAACAACAACAAAAACCGGGTATTGTTTTGGGTGCCTGTAGTCCCAGCTACTTGGGAGGCTAAGGCAAGAGAATCACTTAAGCCCAAGAGTTAGAGGTTACCGTGAGCTGTGACGCCACAGCACTCTACCCAGGGCAACAGCTTGAGACTCTGTCTCAAAAAAACAAACAAAAAAACCAAAAACTGTTTTTGATGCTTTAGATCCTGAAACTTGAGTAACCTCACGGAGGGTTCTTTATTCTTCACTATGCTATATAAACATACCAATTGTAAAAATGCCTTCAACCAAAAATAAACCAATAATGACTTTAATTGTTTTGTTTGGCAACTGATTTTTAAAAATTCCTCATCACATTTTCTCCATAACCTGATTAAATAGTTAAGCAAATAATTCCTGAGCATCTACTATAACCCAGACATTGCTAAGACTGGAGGTAGAGCAATTAAGGAAGACATTTCAATTCTCAAAGAGTTCAGTGGCCAGACGGGGATGCAGAAAAGTGGGCACGCCAGGGATCTTCAAGGCACTGAAGATGTATAACAGTGAGGAGAGGCCTTGGAAGCCCATCAGACCAGAGCCTCGCTGTTTTTGAGGGTCAGGTGAACAGTTTGGGAAAATTTCCTGCAGCTTGGTTTTGAAACATGAGGCAGAATCACTGAGGCAGAAAAAGAAGAAGCGTAAAAGCACAAAAATCTGGGGAACATCTCTGAGAGTCCCTAGAAGGTGGAGTTTGATGAGAGATTGCTGGATACAGATACAGTGATAAGATCCTGAAGGGCATTTTGTCTCAGTCTATTCAGGCTGCTCTAAAACATCTTAGACCGGGTCATGTGTAAATGGTAGCAATACATTCCAGGCTCACGGTCCTAGAGGCTGGGAAGTCCAAGATCAAGGCACCAGCAGATCCGTTGTCTGGTGAAGGCCCATTCTCCTAGATGGTACCTTTCTCGTGTGCTCACATGGTTGAAGGAGTGATCAGGCTCCTTAGGCCTCTTTTACAAGGGCACTAATCCCATTGAGTCTGTCTCTGTGGCCTGATCACCTCCCAAAGTCCCCACCTCTTGAAACTATTGAGTATTAGGTTCCAACATAAGTTTAGGGGAGAGAGGGTCACTGAGACACTAGCAGGCATTTATGCTGTACTGAGGAATTTGGATTTCTCCTGAAAGTCATGAACAGCCAATGAAACAGAAGCAGTGCCACAGACATGGAAAGCTCACTTGTAACTTTGGACTTTAGAAAGTTCGCTGCCAATTTAATGGAGAGTAAATCAGGGAACCGGGCAACAAGAGAGGAGGGGACAGGGGACCAGTTAAGACTTTAGAATTAGTACAGAAGAAAAGCCTGAGCTGAGGCACTAGCAGGAAGGATAAAAGATTTGTGAGATTTTAAGAAGAAAAACCTGTAGCCGTTGGCAATCAATTTGATATAAGAATTAAGGGAAAATAAAAAGTGTATTCTAAGAAGGCAATGGCTATCAGATATCCACTTGAAAAAGTGAATGGATGTTTAGTGGATATTGAACATTGGTAGTGGAAAAGACACAGAATCTGGAATCTTCTGACCTACTTTTAAACTACAATTCTGACATGTCCTTAGTGGAAAAAATATTTCTGATCATTTGTGAATTGGAGGAAATCAGAGACCTTCTCTACTATGACACAGGCTTATTGTGACAGTCAAATAGGGTAGATCATTGGAAGTTGGGTTTTTTTTTCTTTAAATGAAAAAGCATTCGAATAACATAAGGTGATGGTGGTACTAGGTTCCTTTGAGAAGCACGTTGGGCTTTAGTGATGATCCCTGCTCTGCCTCCAGATGGCCTGGTCCTTGTTGGCAAGTTCAGGTGCACGGCACAGCACTACAGAAATCCGGGCCGTCATTTGGACTATGCTTCCTGCCTCCTTGCAGTAGACTGGTTTTATTTCTGAGTCAGAGCAAATTGCTAAATGATCCCTGCTGCCTGTTCCTTCACAGTAAACATCTGCCTGGTTATTTGCTCTGGTCTAGGTCAGTGTTCAGCCTTCTGTTAGGCAGCCAGCATAGGAGTATTCTCTGATGTATCACTGGGTCCCTGGCATTGGGTACCCACTGTTGCTATCAGGGAAGCAGATACCTTCTTTTGAGAGTGTGGCCTCTGTCCTGACCCAGAGAGGGCTGCATGACAGGGAGGACATGCTCATCTCAGACCTGGCGTGGTATTGGGCATAATTTCCCCTGGGCAGTACCACCTGACTGCCTTCTATTTGGTCTTGGAAACTTGTCGGAAACCAATAACCTGGAGCTCTAAGGACATGCCCCACACTACCCCATCCAGTCAAGTCCAGCGCTCATATCCTGGAGAGTTTGCAGAGTGATCTGATGAGTGACCTTTGTAGCTAACTGCTTCCTTCTATCCTCTTCTCTTTGCCTTTTGTATTTGTAGTTTCCCTAGATCACATCTGAGTGTGAATTTCTTTTTATTTTTCCTATTTAGGGCCCACTTTCTGGAAGTTGTATTTATTCTTAAATCTGTCTAGGTTTTTTATTATTTATTTATTCATTTTTTTTTAATTTTTTTGAGACAGAGTCTCACTATGTTGCCCTGGGTAGAGTGCCGTGGAGTCACAGCTCACAGCAACCTCAAACTCTAGGGCTTAAGTGATTCTCTTGTCTCAGCCTCCCAAGTAGCTGGGACTACAGGCACCCGCCACAACACCTGGCTATTTTGTTGTTGTTGTTGTTGTTTGCAGTTGTCATTGTTGTTTAGTAGGCCCGGGCTGGGCTCGAACCACCAGCCCTAAACCTACCAGCTCCAGTATATGTGGCTGGAGCCGTAACCACTGAGCTATGGATGCCAAACCTATAATTAATTTTTAAAAATTTTAAATTAAATTTAATTTTTTTCTGAGACGGGGTCTCACTCTTCACCTGGGCTACAGTGCCCTAGCGAGATCATAGCTCACTGCAACCTCACACTCCTGGCTCAAGTTATCCTCCTGCCTCAGCCTCTAGGGTAGCTGGGACTACAGGAGCATGCCACCATGCCTGGCTGATTTTTTTATTTTTTGTAGAGATAGGGCATCTTGCTATGTTGCCCAGGCTGATGTGAAATTCTTGTCCTTAAGAAATCTTCCTACCTTGGCTTCCCAAAGTTTTGGAGTAAGAGTCATAAGCCACTGTGCTATCTGGCCTATCTTGCTTTACTTTTTAATTCTTTTTTTATTTTTCTTTTTTTAAGCGACAAGGTCTCATTCTGTTGTACAGGCTTGAGTATAGTGACACAGTCAGCTCACTATAACCTTAAACTCCTATACCCAAGTAATCCTCTTCCTTCAGCTTCCTGAATGGCTAGGACTATGGGCACAGCCACCATAATGGGCTAATTTTTAAAAGACAAGGCCTTTAAGACAAGGCCTTACTACATTTGCCACACTGGTCTGAAACTCCTGGCCTCAAGCAGTCCTCCTGCCTCAGCCTCTCATGGTGTTGGGATTATGGGCATGAAACATCCTACCCAGCAGGTCTTTCTTAGAATGTCTTATCTTTTTCTCATTTAACAAATTTGTTATTTTCTTTTTTTTTTTTGAGACAGAGCCTCAAGCTGTCCCCCTGGGTAGAGTGCTGTGGCATCACAGCTCACAGCATCTCCAACTCCTGGGCTCAAGTGAGTCTTCTGTCTCCATCTCCCAAGTAGCTGGGATCACAGGCACCTGCCACAACACCCGGCCATTTTTTTTTTTTTTCTGGTTTCAGCCATCATTGTTGCTTGATGGGCCCAGGCTGGATCCAAACCCGCCACCTCAGGTATATGTGGTTGGCCCCCTAGCCACTTGAGCCACAGGTGCTGAGCTGTTATTTTCTATCTTTCTATTAAATCTACTTATTTTGCAGTTTCTGTTTTAGGAAGTTTTGAGGATTGATGTTTGTCCTATCTTTTACTGCTGTTGAATTGTTTCCGTATATATTTTAAATATTTTGGATTATGAGCTCAATTTCAATAATACATTGTCAGCGAGAATCCTACATAACCAGTAGGGAGGAGGTATCTCTTTAAAATGTTTTTGCTTTGTTTCTGCCAGGTGCTCCAGTGATGTCCAAGGCTCAGGAGCAGTTATTAAAATAAGTATAAATTTGAACTCCAAACAACATGAGGATCAGCTATAGTTAAACTTATTCAGGGAAGACTTGTTTTTGCACCTTCAGAGCTCAATCTAAAACAGACCAGCTTTCTTTTTGTTTCCCAGTGTAGGGGCTGACTTTTCTAATCTAGCCTTTCACCAAGTTATAGTGCTTTGACAAGGACCTGGTTTTGTGTGTTCCAGCTCTTCCCCCCCAGGTAGGTACTAGGTCACATTTCCTAATCTTTTACTGGCTGTAAGACCCAAACCCTAAGACAAGAGGTCAGTAAACAATGGCCCAAGGGCCAAATCCAGTTCAAAACACTTAGTGTGGTAAATGAAGTTTTACTGGAACACAACCACATCCATTTGTTTCTATATTAACTGGCTGTTTTCATATCACAGTAGCAAAGTTGAGTACTTGCTACAAAGACCAGGTGGCCTGCAAAACTGAAAATACTCACTCTCTGGCCCTTTCCAAAGAACATGTGCAGACTTCTGCCCTAGATTCATGGACTTGAAAACCCTGCCTTCATCTCCCTTTGAGCTGCAGCAGCATCCGTCCTTGTGATTGCTGTTTGGTGTTCCTTTCTTTTTCCTTTCTAGTTCTTGGCAGTCTTCTTTTTATAAGCTCAGCTAAACATTAAAAAATATGTCTATTTTATTGTATATAGGTATGTTAGCAGCAAAGTTTTCAGGTACTAGTCCCATCATATTGCCCGACCCAGAGCCTGCCTTCTGCCATCTTCAGAGAGTTATAATATGCTTTTTATAGTTCCCTGATTTGAACACTAAACTTATTCATTTACATTTTTTAAAATTTTCCAATGGATTTTTTTTAAGACTATGAAGTTTTTCATCTCTATATCTATGTCTCTGGTATTTGATATATACAATTTTTTGCATTCTTTTAAATTATTTTGTCATTTTTTTGTAATTCATTGGTAATTTTAAAGTAAATATACTTTTTAGCTATCTTGTTATTAATATCCTGTGTTCACAGATCATGGTATTTGTGATATCAATTCTTTGGAATTTGTTGAAATTTTCTTTGTGGCCTAATATGCAATCAATTGTCATATATGCATGAAAGAAATTTATATCTGGTGTGGTGCCTTTGCTCAGTAGGTAGAGCACCGGCCCCATATACTGAAGGTGGCAGGTTCAAACCCAACCCCAGCCTAACTGCAACCAAAAAATAGCCAGGCATTGTGGTGGGCGCCTGTAGTTCCAGCTACTCAGGAGGCTGAGGGAAGAGGATCGCCTAAGCCCAGGAGTTGGAGGTTGCTGTGAGCTGTGACGCCACAGCACTCTACCAAGGGTGACAAAGTGAGACTCTGTCTCTTAAAAAAAAAGAAAAGAAATTTATATCTGGGTACAGGGCTTTCTTCTTTGTTATATCAAGGTTGTTCATTGTGCTATCAGAGTTTCTATTTTAAATTTATCTGCTAGATATATTTGTTTCTGAGAGATTTATGTTAAAACCTGTGGTTTATATTTTTCTTTATAAAATTTTTTTATCGGCTGTGCTTTATATATTTCAAGGCTATGTTGTTAACAGGCATTAAAATCCATGATAATTGTCCTCTTTGTGGATACTCATCAGTATTAATGTTAAATTTATTATCTAATAAAGGTTAGAAATCTTTTTTTTTTTTTTTGTAGTTTTTGGCTGGGGCTGTGTTTGAACCCACTACCTCCAGCATATGGGGCCAGCGCCCTACTCCTTTGAGCCACAGGCACTGCCTAGAAATCAATTTTTTAAATGGACAACTCAAACCCTTCTGTAGGTCAAATCCAACTATGTGCTGCAAGGTTTATACTCCTGTGGAAATGTGGAGCATATTCCTCAAAAACGTGGAACACAGGAAGAACTTGATCTTATGTTCTCTGCTGCTGGTCTGTAGTTTCACACTGGGATTCTATAGGCACATGGTTGGATTATTTGATGGTCCTGCGTCTTGTAGTTCCAGTCCAAAACAAAGGGCGAGCCTTTCTTGATGATGGAACCAGAGCTGAGGAGGTCTCTACCAAATTCTTTCTGTAGATCCAGTTTTCTCTATTTGACTGACATGGCTAGCAATTGGGAGATTAGGGTTATAGATATTTCCATTTTACAGCTGTCATGTTTTTCCTCTACTTTTAATTTCTTAAATGTTACTGGATTTGGGGAAACTGGGGATGAAATAAAAATAATCCTTTCTTTTTTTTAGATTAATATGGGAGTGTGTGATTAGATCACATAGTATGCTTTTATAAGGTGAAAGTCTGGGTTGTAGTTGTGTCCTTCCCCCAAGAAGTGTGCATGTACCTGTTGGGTGAGAATTAGCCCAAACCCTCACGCCCTGCCCCCCTTACTTGAATTTAACTGAGTTTTCTCTCATGGGAGCATGTAGTTGATAATCTACTGGTTCTAACTACTGAATACATGTGGTGCTTGTTTTTCTATTCTTAGGATACTTTGCTTAGGAGAATGTTTTCTGAATCCATCCAGGTTGTTACAAAGACATGAAGACATGAAATCTCCATCATTTTAATGGCCGAATAGTATTCCATGATATACATATACCACAGTTTATTAGCCATTCATGTGTTGAAGGGCACCTGGGTTGTTTCCACATCTTTTCAGTTGTGAATGGTGCTGCTATACACATTGCAGCGCAAATGTCCTTGTGGTAAAATGACTTTTTCTTGATCATTGTCAACTAATAAGGCCTCAAAATTTCTTTCTTACCCAAAGTCTTTTAGTGATTTTATTCTCCTGGCAGTGTGAAATGCTTTAATGGTATCAAAAGCTGAATAACAAAAGATTAATTGCCTGAGACAAGAGGTTGAGGCAAGAGGATCGCTTGAGCCCCAAGAGTTTGAGGTTGCTGTGAGCTATGATGATGCCACAGCACTCTACCCAGAGCCAAGGAATGAGACTCTGTCTCAAAAAAAAAAAAAAAAGATTAGTTGTCTGTGACCAATTATTGATAGATAATGATAGATTATACATTGTTTCACTGATCTTCAGAATTGATGAAAAATGGAACTGAGTGGGTAAAAGAATCCAAGTGGGCTTTTGGAAGAATATTTTTATGGATTTAACTGCATAGTCTTCACTGTATCATAACAGTTGTGAAAACACGAACACAGTATCTGCTTTATGTTGAGAGTGTCTATTTTTTGGTTCTTTAAGCTGATTTTTTTTAGAAATTTAGCTATTATTTCACTTGTTAAAGCCATCTGGTAAAATAAGGAAAAATGCTCTTGAAGAAAAACTGATGTTTGAAATGTAGAATGCAATTAATGTTTCAATCTTCTCTCCCCCTTCTCTCCTTTTGTAGTATGACTACGAATATGATGAAAATGGTGACAGAGTGGTTTTAGGAAAAGGTACTTACGGGATAGTCTACGCAGGTCGAGACTTGAGCAACCAAGTCAGAATTGCTATTAAGGAAATACCAGAGAGAGATAGCAGGTACAGTAATGTGGCTAATAAAAGCTTTCTTCAAAGTACTTTGGATTGTTCATAGCATTTTCGAGAATACTTGGTGATACTCTAATTAATGAAACTCTGAAAACTCCATTATGTTAATTAGCTCTCTGACATATAGCTGCTGCACCATTCACTGGTTCAAGTGCGATACTCCAGTAGAGAAGGGCACAGGATTTTCAAATACTAAAGAAGAGAATGGGCCTGTGTGTGTTGGGCTCAGGTTATGTTGGATAAAGGTGGGTTTATTTGGATAGACAGGAAATAAACATTATCAGAAATGGGTTGGGCCGGGTGTGGTGATTCACTCTTGTGATCCTAGTACTCCGGAAGGCCGACCGTGGCGGCTGGTTCACTTGAGCTCAGGAGTTTGAGACTAGCCTGAACAAAGTAAGAGTTCATCTCTCCTAAAAATAGAAGAAGCTAGCCAGGTATTGTGGTAGGCACCTGTAGTCCCAGCTACTCAGGAGGCTGAGACAAGAGGATTGCTGGAGCCCAACAGTTTGAGGTTGCTGTAAGCTATGCATGGCACTCAACCCCAGGCTGACTAGGTCAGACTGTCTCCAAAAAAAAAAAGAAAGAAATGGTTTGAGCCAGAAGTTCCGGTTTCTTTTGGCATGTCAGGAGGACATCATTACATCTTAACAAGCAAGGAGGTGACAAACTGAGATATCAGTGGCTCTTCTTGGAGCCTCTGATGAAATGTAGTCACAAGGGAGACAGACGCTTCCAGAATTGGTGAGATAGGTAAATACAGAGAGTTGAAATTTGCCAAAGCTGAGATCCAGAAACAGAAATCTCCAGGAACCAGACTGGGTTAAGAGACCCTGAATTGTCGCTGACAAAGTGCTGGGGGCTCAGTGTGGACTAATCTGAGTCAAAAACTTGAGGGGGCTTCGGCCACTGGAGACCCCCACACTTTTGTGAATTTTATACTTCATGGAGCTCTACTAGATCCTGAATATCAATGAAAAATCCCCTTGTGCTTCTTGCAGACAGGGGAAGAAAAAGAACCACTTCAAAACATGCTGGAGCATTCTTTTCTTAAGGCCCTCGGAATCTCTTCTACCAGAGCCTAACCAAACTGGGGGAAGGAAAATAAACCAAATTCCATCCCACTGTACCCATCCTGCTCCACCTAAGAAGGTAAAACTAAGAAGAACTTGTGAAGCACAGGAGTAGAGGTTCACTGAAGACTGAGAACTCCTCACAGGACTGCAGAACTCTCCTCCCCCCCCTACCAGCCTTACCGCCTCGTCTGTAAAGGCCTATTACTACAGTTCCTTTTACCCAGTGCGTCATGTCTGCCTTTCAATAGAAACTTAGAAGGTATACTGAAAGTTAAAAAACACAGTCTACAGAAACATAGCAAGTACCAGAAACTGAGTCATATGGCAGGGATGTTGGAGTTAGCAGACCAAGAATTTAAAACAACTATGATTAATATGCTGAAGGCTTTAATGGAGAAAGTAGACACCATGAAAGAACAGATGGTAATAAGAACTCAGAGATGGAAATTCTAAGAAAGAATCAAAACGAAAAGCTGGGGATCAAAAACACTGATAGAAATGAAAAATACCTTTGATAGATTCGTTAGCAGTCTGGACACAGTTAAAGAAAGAATCTCTGAGACTGGGGACAGATCAACAGAAACTTCCAAAATTGAAAAAGCAAAGAGGAAAAAAAAGACTGGAAAAAAAATGAAGCAAAATATCCAAGAACTGTAGCAAAAGGTATGACATAGGCTTTGTGGGAATATCAGAAGAAAAAATTAGTAAAGAAAGAAAAAAGAAGAAATATTTGAAGAATTTGTTTGAACCACAAATTTTGAGGGTCTTGTGGAAAATGGAATCAATTTTTAGGAACAAAAATGTTATTCAGGGATCTGAAAAGCTCTGGGGATAGGATCGTCTGTGTCTCTCTACCCAGGTGCTCTGCCTTACGGTATGTTTTTCCAACTAATAATTCTTTCTTCTCTCTACCTCATGGTTTCTGCTGACTTGGGCTTCCCTTATGTCTCATCTCTGTAAGATGGTGTTAAGTTGTTTTAAATCGTCCATGTACATTTTCTATGTGTCATGTATTCAAAGTCTGAAAGAGGATTGGATTACTTAATTTATTATTATTATCCTTATTTGGTCAGACTGGAATGGCAGGCTACATCATGAGCTTGTTGTGACCACCCTTGAATCCCCTTCCCTGTGATCATGGTGGTAGGGTCAAACAATCAAGTTTCCTCAGCAAGGACACTGCCCTGAGCTCTTTGTCTACCAAATATCTCCACTTCTGAGTCTTAAAGGCATCTCAGGATTAACATGACCAAACTGAACCTGGATTTTTACTCCCAGATGTATTCTCCCTGGAGTATTCTCTGTGTCATTTCCTGTTGTCCCGCCTATCCAGCTGTCAGGCTGACCCCCAGGAATCACTGGGATTCTTCTCTTTCTCTTGCACACCGCATCCACCCCACCAGTTTGTGTCTTCTTCGCCTCTGTGTTCTGAATCTGCTCTTGCCCATCACCATGGCTCCCTTCCACTCTAGTCTAAGGCTTTAGGCCTCTTACCTGGCTCCTTATTAGTCTCTGCAACCACCTTCTAACTAGTCTCTGCTTTCGCTCTTCCCTTCACTCCTTCTCTATTTTTCCTCAGAGAAGCTACACAGTTCTTTTTGAAGTTAAAATCACATCACATGGTGATAATGACTGATGCAGGTTCATTATTTGGAATAAACGGCCCATGCTAGTGGAAGGTATTGATAACAGGGGAGGCTGTGCATGTGTGGAGGCATCAGTTTTGCCATGAGCCTAAAACTGCTCTAAAATATATATGTATATTTTTAAAAATTATATCATATCACTGCAGCCTAAACCTCTTCAGTGGATTCTTATTGCAACCCGTGTGAAATCCAGAACCTTTGCTGGGACCATACACCATAGGCGATCTGGCTCCTCTGTGACCTCATCTTCACTGCACCCACCCTGGTGTTGCTTTGTCCATCACACACACCAAGACCAACCCTGATCTTGGCAGGATCATGTAAGCCCCAACTCCAAAGTCAAGCCCTCTGACTCCTCCAAGCTGAAAAAGGCCCGCCCACCCATGCAGCCACTGTGCCAGGTCTTAGTTCTCTATCTTCACTGCATGACTTTCACTCTGTTTCCAGCCTCCATATCTACATTCCAGAAGAAAAGGGAGAACAGAACTTTCCAGAAACGGCCAGCATACTATCATCTCTGTTTTATTGGCCCAAAGTGCCCGCACCTACCTAAGGGAGGCAGGAACTCTATGGCTTTTAGTTGGCCATTTGTTTCTCTGAATAAAGTCATAGAAAGAGGGAAGAACAGATGTTATATAAGCAATATCTACTATCTGCCACATGTATAGTTTCAATTTTCCATTTTTCTGTGGTATTGTTCCAGAGTTTCCTCTTGGTTAATTCACAAGAGATGCTTATGAATTCTTATAAAATATGATAGAAATTGTTAAATACCTAGAGTGATGTATATAAAGTTGTCTTATTAAAAACTTTGTTAAATGTCCTTACAGGTTCTTAAGTAGCCCATTTATAGACTTTTCCCCTGAAGTTTTTTAAATTTTGAGGTGAGGGTCTTGCTGTGTTATTTAGATTGGTTTTGAACTGCTGGGCTCAAGCAGTCCTCCCACCTCCTCTTCCCGAGTAGCTGAGATTACTGGTTCATACCACTACCCTGAAGTTAAAATCACATCACACAGTGATAATGACTGATGCAGATTCATCATTTGGGACAACGGACCATGCTGGTGAGAGGTGTTGATAATGGGGGAGGCCGCACATGAGTAGACTTTGAAACAGTATAAAATTTAAAGAGGTCATGGCTATCCAATTGCTGTAGGTAAATTCACTAACCTTTTGCCGCCCATCTCCTTCCTCCCCCAAGGGATGGTAAGTAGGCTCTTGGAAGAAAATCACTTTTAAATCACCTTGCAGCTTAAGTTTATTCAAATGCCGCTAAACACACACAAAGCACGCCCACACCAACGAAATGTTTGCAGCTCCTGTTTTGTAACAGAGCGTTGGATGTATGTGGATCGTAGCTGACAAGGAACAGCTGGTATGGAAGGTCTTCTTGTTAACTAGATAAAGAGACTACAGAGAAGCCTATCATTGTTATTGAGAAGATACGTCTGTGTGCCCTGGAGAGAGGAGGCTGTTCCATTAAAAATGATAGCAGTTACAAAGGATAATTGCTAAAGTAGGATGAGGGGGGTGCGTAATGCAGGATCCAGGGCACGCTGAACTACCATCTGCAAAGGAGGAGCATAGCAGCAAGTTTTCCTCCTTTGCTTCCTTCATGTTCCAAAGCAACTCTGTGAGAGAATCAGCGTGGTTGTGAAAGAGGGGTGGTGGATTTAGTACACTCTTCTAATCTCCCCCCGCCTGGTTGTTCATGTCAAGTTGGCTTTTTTTCTGATAGTCTGCACACCCTGAAACTGTTTGTTTCTATCATTTATTCTCCCCCAGTTGTACGTTAGAGTCAACAGAGGAGCTTTTTTAAATACTGATGTTCAGATTCCCCCTCCAGAAATTCTGGGATGGTCCTGAACACAGAGGCTAAGAAGCCCTTCAGAAGATGTAAATGTGGGTCAAGGTTGGGAACCACTACTCTAGATGGTTATCAGCAGGGATTTGGCTCAGAGGGAGTGTTCTGGAGATACCTGTGGATTAATCAGTTTTTTCAAAGCTATATATATGTATGTATCTGATTATTGGATGCCATGTCTTCTTTCCATTGTTAAAGCTAATTGAGAGAAAATAATGATGTTCTTGTAATTCTCATAAATAACCATAATTGATTGAGGTGAGCAATTTATGATTCCTTCCTTATTTAATGCGTGGCACTTACACTTAATGAAAATTGCTGGTGGTTTGTCATGTTTTCCATATTGGAGAAAAACACTTATTCTCAGCTAGGTTAGATTGTGACTAGTATTGCAAATGTTGACCTATCCTTGGTTTAAATAATGAAGTGGGAATATTTACTTCTCCAGAATCTTAAATCTAAGCGTTCAGGGGTTGATTCTCATTAAAGGATCAGGAGGTGGGAGCCCTTTAATTCATAATAAACTGAGTTCGTTTCTTGTTTGAGGTTATTTAATTATCTTGATCTCCTAAATAGGCACAATATTTGCCACTAATGCAAAGCTAGAGCAATTATGAGCGAGTATTGGAAGTGTTTTTAGCTCCCAAGGAAGAAATAACTTGTAAATGTATTCATAGTTGGGAGTCATTACCTAGGCATCTTATTGATAACACTGTGTGTTTGGATTATTGTATTAACTCTTTCAAGCAATTATCAAAATGTTGGTGTCTCTAACTGAGACCTTGTTGAAGGGTTCATTTTAATGCCTGCTCCTCGTAGTTCCTAAAACAATTCTAAGGAATAGAGTAGTAGATCTAAATATAAGTCTTTTTTTTTGTTGTTGTCAGCTGATGTCTGAGTAATATTACACAGATTATAAAAATGTATTTAAATTAAAGGAATTTACTTTTATAAACTGCCAGTTATGCTTTAGCTTTAGTACTTAACCTTAAAAGCTTATTGAAAATGGTGTTATTCAATTCTAAATAGTCCTAGTATTTGCTGTTGGCATTCAAGAAAAATCCATTCTGCTTATGGATTTATCACTGTAAGAGTTGTACATTTCCTGCACATAGGACCAAAACAAGTGTGAGACATCAGGTTTTCATTTACGATGGCTTAGTAGTTAATGCCTTTTACACCTGTGGCCTCCATTACACAAAAGCAAAAGGAAAGAAAAAATGTTAGGGAATGGCTTTGAGTCTATGTTTGTCATTTTGAACACCCTACTAGATTTAGCTTCCTAAGTGAAATGTATGGCTGGTGAGCTCCTGCACTAGCCCCCAACAGACAGCCCAACATGGAGTCACTCATGCTAAAGTTTCACATCACCAAACCAAAACCTAAGCCGTTTACTTGTAAGATCTAACCTTCTGGGAAATTAGGTGTGAGATGATGGCTAAATTCTCAAGCAGAACAATTTCCCAAAAAGGAAAGAAACAAAGGAAAAAAAGCCCAGGAGATTCACAGCAACCAGTCAAAAGGCCCCCAGTCAACCTAAAGCTGGCAAAATAAGCAAGTCCCTTCTGCGTTAACCCGTACAAGGGAAGTAACCCGATGTTAACCAAGCACTGGTGCACTATGTTGTTTCCTTGTTGCTGCTCAAGCTTCCTTACAAAAACCAACCATTCTGCCAAGCCCAGAGGAGCTCCTGGCAGTTTAAATCGGATGCTGCCTGGTTCACAAATCACTGTCACAAACCGATCAAGAGAATAGACAACCTACAAAATGGGAAAAAATATTCACATGCTATACATCTGATAAAGGGCTTAAACCAGAATCTACCAAGAATTCAAGCAAATCAGCAAGAAAAAATTAAACAACCCCATTAAAAAGTGGACAAAAGACATGAGCAGAAGCTTTCCAAAAAAAGGTAAACTAATGGCCAACAAACACAGGAAACAATGCTCAACCTCCCTAATCATCAAGGAAATGCAAAGCAAAACCGCCTTGAGATATCACCTAACCCCAGTGAGAATGACTTTTATCCAAAAGTCCCAAAACATATAACATATAGCTTGTTAATCCCAAACAATAAAACAAAAGTCCCCAAACAACAGATGCTGGCATGAATGTGGGGAGAAAAGGATGCTTACACACACTGTTGTGGTGGTGCAAACTAATACACCCTCTGTGGAAAATGGTATGGAGATAGCTCAGAGAACTAAAAGTACACAGACGTGCCATTTGATCCAGCAATCCCACTACTGGGACACTTGCACTCCAATGCTTTTTGCAGCAGAATTCATGATTGCAAAGATGTGGAGTCAGCACAAGTGCCCATCAGTTTATGAGTGGATAATAAAATGTGATGTATGTATGTCATGGAGTTCTGTTTAGCCATAAAAAGATGAATTAATTCCTTTTGTAACAATGTAGATGGAAGCAGAGACCATTCTCCTTAGCATTTAATAGAAAAACAAACACCGCATGTACTCACTATTCTATTGGAACTAAGTGAACAGCACTCATGTGCACAGATGGAAGGAAAACTCAATGGAAATCAAGCAGATGGGCGGGAGGAAGAGAGGATGGGTAAATCATTCACTATACACTCTCTGGGTGATGGGCACACTTAGAACTTTGTCTCAAGCAGTACAAAAGCAATCCATGTAAGCAAAACTTCTGTATCCCTGTAATGTTCTGAAATTTTTTAAAAAGCCAATTAGATCTTTAAAACTCAATTTGTTGAACTTTTTTCTTTAACAAGCTATAATAATAATTGTTATTATTATACAATAACATAACAATCCTGATTTCAGTGTATAATAATAATTACTATTATCAGGATTGTTAAGAGTCTGTAAGCTTTACAGTACTTCCAATAGCCATCAATGTGTTGTTCTGTTCCAGAAACATAAAGTAACTTTAATAATTTAATATGGCAGCATATACCGAGTATATGATTTTGAACTCACGCTTTCCATGGGGAGGCTTGATTAGGATTTAGTAGAAATCATAACAGAATCGATACACATGGTAAGGTGAGGATTTTGAGGGAAGGGGCTTAAAGAGACTTGGGACATATATGATTTTATGTTTTTTATTAAGAGTTAATAGTACTTTCAGGAAATTCTGGAATAAACATTAAAATTATTTGCAATTTTGGTCTTCTTGGCCATGTACCTCCTGGGTAATAAAATTATGTTGATGAGGCCAAAACAGGAGGTCGTGTTAATATAGCCAATAAAGTGTGTGGCTGATCTGAATAATTATCCTGGTTTTATATCCTTAACTATATCCCTTACTAATTTTTACCAGAGAAAGAGTTTATTATTGCAGACACCATGGGAAGAGATGGGAAGTTCTTAATTCCATTTCCCCGAGGATTTGGGAGAAGGGATTTTTATTTTATCTTTTTTTTTTTTTTTAGAGACAGAGTACCCTTGGTAGAGTGCCATGGAGTCACATAGCTCACAGCAATCTCCAGCTCTCTTGCCTTAACCTCCTGAGTAGCTGGGACTATAGGCACCGGTCACAATGCCTGGCTGTTTTTTGTTGCAGTTTTGCCAGGGTTGGGTTTGAACCCACCACCCTTGGTATATGGGGCTGGCGCCCTACCCACTGAGCCACAGGCACCACCTTTTTTTTTTTTTTGAGACAGTTTCACTATGTCACCCTCCGTAGAGTGCTGTCGTATCACAGCTCACAGCAACCTCATGGGCTTAAGTGATTCTCTTGCCTCAACCACCCACGTAACTGGGACTACGGGCACCCACCACAATGCCCGGCTATTTTTTGTTGCAGTTGTCATTCTTGTTTAGCTGGCCCAGGCCGGGTTTGAACCCGCCAGCCTTGGTGTATGCACCATAACCACTGTGCTATGGGCACCGAGCCAAGAAAGGATTTTTAAAGATAGTTTGGTGGGCAAAGGGCTAATCAATTGAGTCTGCCGAATGGCTAGGTTGGGGGGTAGAACCATCAGGGTATAGAAATTGTCTTTTTATGCTGAGTCAGCTTCTGGGTGTGGGTCATGTGAGACCAGTAGGGTCAGTTCCTTGCTACTGTGGCCCATTGGTCTCGGTGGGTCAGTCGATCTACTGAATTCAGGGGCTAAAGATATCACAATAGCTAACCTTAGGTTTCAGAAGGATGCTGTTATCTGTGGGAGTAGTTAAGAAAATTAAGAATCTTTATGACCATCAACTATCTGATTCTTGAGTAGCAATTACAAGAAAGAAAACTTGGGAACAATGGCTGGCTATATGAAAATGTGTATATGAAGCTATGCCTATACCTTTGGAGAGTTCAGGCCTCTGCTGCAACCCTCACCTTGTGGCCCTTTATTAATTTTACCCATGGCAATTTCACTCCCTGTGAATCAATTTGCTCATTTCCAAAATGGGCATTTTCATAGTACTTCTAGGAATTGTTACGAGATATGAGTTAATATGCACAAAGGGCTTTGTACAGTGCCTGACATATTTTCCCTTAGCTCTTACCATACCTTCAACCGGACAGAATTTATCTTATGAGAAACAAGGGCCTTTAGGTGGTCATTTTCATTTTATATATCGCATTTATTTAGGTGACATTTTCAATTTGTATTGCTGAAAGTTATTCACTGTAGTCTGGCTACATAATTAGCTCATTAACATTTGCATGTCTTTTAGATACTCTCAGCCCCTACATGAAGAAATAGCATTACATAAGCACTTGAAGCACAAAAATATTGTCCAGTATCTGGGCTCCTTCAGTGAGAATGGTTTCATTAAAATCTTCATGGAACAGGTCCCTGGAGGTAAGAGATGTTTTTCTTTTGTTAAAAAGTATAATTTCTAGGGCCTTAAGAGTAACATTGAATGAGCTTTACTAGAGTACAGACCTTCATCTGTGTAAGCTGAAAGAAAAATTAGACATATGACATTACCTTCAGTTTGTTAGGGGATGTCATCCTTAATGAGATTCAGAAAGAATGATTATATGTGGAGTTTATTCAAAAGCAAAGTGTGAGTTTGGTACCTGCAGCAATTTGATTGGTTATTGCTTGTTACATTCTAAGGAAGACTCCTTTAACATCTTATAAGAAAGGATAATGATCCCAGCTACTTGAGAGGCTCAGGCAAGAGAATCACTTAAGCCCAGGAGTTTGAGGTTGCTGTGAGCTGTGACGCCATGGTACTCTACCCATGGTGACATAGTGAGACTCTGTCTCAAAAAAAAAAAAAAAAAAGCGGGGGGGGGCTAATTCTGGGGGCAGCAGAGCATGTGTGGACAGTGGGGGACAGTCTGGAAGCAGAAAGAACCAGCAGGGTTTTTTTTTTTTTTTTGCCGGAATAGCAGCTTTACTATTGCTGATCCTCAAGTCTCCACCACTGAGTTCAAATTCTTCTCCACTTACTGGCTTGTGACCTTGGGAAAGGGATCTAACAACTCCCGTAACTCCCCTGAACCACAGTGGCCTCATTTGCAAAATGCGAACACTAATAGTCCGACCTCAGGGGTGTGCAGCTTGCATGAGATGCTTTGTGGGAACTCAGCACAGAACCCTGCACAGGGTGAGTGCTCGGACTACATTAGTGACAGTGAATGAGCACTGTCCTCTCCCTCTTCTCTTTCTCATCCACAAAGAGGAAGCTAAGGGCCTTCGTGGAACTAGGTATAGGGGTGGAGCCTGTTTGAGGGTATAGGACATGTACTAAGTTAGTACTGATAGGACCTGGGGACAAGGCTTGGGGGAGCAGGAATGTGACCCAGTGGATGTCACTCTGGTCCTTGGGGTGGAGGACACAATGCTGTGTAGAAGGGAGAGGGGACCAGAGCACCCACAGGTCCACACATGTTCACACGACAGTATCTATGGGACATGCAGATGGTGATATCCACCGGGCAGGTCTTAGAATGTCAAGAGCAGATTTAAAGCAAAAAGAGTTTAACCTCCTCACCTCAACGAGTTTCTTTTTTTTGGTGATATTATTCTTCTGGAGTTTCTCAGGCTGGGGAGCTGCTCTGCTAACAGGCGGCCTGGAATAGACAGGGGCCAGAGGATGCACAGAGTTGAAGCCTCAGGCCAGCGTGGCCTCCTCTCTCCCGCCCCTACTCTGAGTGCCCTGGCCTAGGTTTGCTCTGCCCTGCTCTCCCCCAGTAACCTACCCCAGGAGAGGGAGCTGCTGACATTCAAAGTCCCCCAGCTGGGTGTGGTCTCTAGGAGGCCAAGGCAGGTGGATCTCTTGAACCCAGGAGTTTGAGACTAGCCTCACTCAGCCTGAGCAAGAATGAGACCCCCATCTCTAAAATAGAAAAATTAGTGGAGCATAGTGGCAGGAACTGTAGTCCCAGCTACTTGGGAGGTTGAGGCAGGAGGATCTCTTAAGCCCAAGAGTTTGAGGTTGCTGTGAGCTGGGAGGCCACAGCACCCTACCAAGGGTGAAAGAGTAAGACTGTCTCAAAAATGAAAGTCCCCCACACAAAGGGGCTGGTGAGGCTCCCTGGTCAGGATCAGCCCCACCTCCCCGCACTCAGCATTACCTGGGAGCAGAAAGCTCACGGGAACCAGAGGGACTTTTTAAAACCAAGGAGGAGCCCAAGCACCAGAAGGAAGGGCCGCACTTCCTCAACTTTCTGGCCATCTTACAGTCAGGGATATGACAATGTTGTTCAGAATTAAGTTGTCAAAGATCAGACTGGTGTGAAGTGGCACTTACAAGCCAGGGTTGGGACAGGCCCTCAGGGCCATGTGCCAAGTGCCCAGGCCAGTCCCACTACACTCCCGCCTTTGGCTCTGCCCCGCACCTCGGGGTGAAGGTCTATGGTTAGTTAGCTGCTTCTATCACTTCTCAGTTTTGGGGACTGGGACCTCCATATTTAGATGAGATTTTATAACACATAAGCCCCAGAGGACTCCTAGATGAGTGGGCCAGTTCTTGATGATGTGGGGTTCCCTTAAATCGGACTTCCTGAAGTTTAGGAAACTAGGGAGGGGCGGAGGGAAACCCATTCCAGCTCCCACTGCAGGTTTCAAATTCATTAGTTATTTCTCTCAGGATATGCAAAAAGAAAGGATTACCTTGATCCCCTTGTAAGCAGCAAACAAAGCCAAGTGAGAGACTTAGTACAGTTTAGAGGAGCATTAGCAACCACCTCATTCATGCACAAGCACTGTCCAAGTGAACAGACATTCCTGTGTGGCACAAACCATGCTTCCCCAGCATGCCAGCAAAGAACTAAAACAGAAATGAAAGAGTGCACCAGTCTACAAATTCAGAAAGCTCCTACCCTGGCGTCTCTGGGCAAACTCTGCACTAAAGCGCCTACAGAATGGGGAGAAAAAAGGAAGCCTTGTCAATGCTTCCCGCACACTCTCTGTGACTTTACGAATGTGCCTGGGGACTCTGCTTATGTTAGAGTGTGCTGGGGAGAAACGTGTTGTTAGAAAAACAATGACATCCTCAGGGACCTCGTTGGAGAGTTACACACAATGGGTGCTTTGTTTCCAAATCAAATTCAACTCATAATTTAGCTTAATAAATCCCAGTGTTTCTTGGTAGGTCAGCTCGCTTGCTGGAACAGCTTGTGAGTTTGTTTGTTGTTTGTTTGGTTAGCTTTTTTTTTTTGGTGCAGGAGAAAACAAGGTACCTTTATCTTCTCAGAAACTCTTCAATCAAAACATGTTATGTAATCATAAGTGATAATTGGACCAAATGGTATTATAATCACCACGGAAAGAATGGGTAGAGAGCACGTCTCTGCAAAATGACACCCCCGGCTGACATCATCGCCACCAAACTGAGCAAAATTGGGAGGCTGGGGCCATGCCAGTTCGCTCAATTAGTCACTTCCTTCACGTTAATTACTGCTTCCCAGGACATCTGCTCTTTCTTCTGTTTTAGTGGGACTTTCAAATGAAATCCGTGGGTTTCTTCTTTCACCTAAGAATGTCTGAGTGTATGACAAAAGCAAGCCAGGGAGTGTGCTAAGAGCAAGGGGACACCAGAACTACAGCATGGTTCATGAGGCATAATCTGCGATTCAACACAGGGCTTGTTCCCAGGGGACGTACAGGTTGTATAATATTGCGCATATTATACAGTGTGTAGAGAGTATGCGTACGAGCACGGACACTGTGCATTTATATATACACGAGACTGTATATATACACACAGAGGCAATCTGATGCGTTTTCACCTTGACTTTCAGTAAAACACTGAAAAGTAAAGCAATCTCAGAATGTTTCTACTTTCACAAGCATGTGTTTATAGCTGTATTGCTTCAGAACTGAAGATGAGGGGGGCAGGGAGAAGAAACCTGCACTGTGGCAAATTCAGCGGGTTTTAAGTATTGCCCCTTCGCGGTTGTGGATTCTGCATGAGTCAGTGCCGCTGTGCACTGAACACCTGTGCTTGTCTCCAGAGTGATGTGCATACTTACTTGACAATTCCCTGCCTCCAAAGGAAAGCAAGTTAAAACACAATACAAGTATTAAAGGCTTCTTTCCAAGCATCTATAAACAGTGTTCATAACATCAGATGTGGGAGGAACTGCCAAGAATGTCACACACAGCCAAACACTGGAGGTTTAACATTTTCCGGTGGATCTAAATCCTTCCAGATTCAGATTCCACTGGAAATGGGACTCTGAGAAGTGTTGCTGAGCCGGGCGCAGTAGCTCATGCCTGTAATCCTGGCACTCTGGGAGGCTGAGGCCAGTGGATTGCTTGAGCTCAGGAGTTTGAGACCAGCCTGAGCCAGAGTGAGACCCCATCTCTACTAAAAACAGAAAAAATTAGCTAATGTTGTGGCAGGCACCTGTAGTCCCAGCTACTTGGGAGGCTGAGGCAGGAGGATCATTTGAGCCCAGGAGTTTGAGGCTGCAGTGAAGTAAGCTGACAGTATGGTATTTTAGCCTGGGCAATACTGGCAATAGAGTGAGACTCTATCTCAAAAAAATCGAAAGAAAGAAAAGAAAACTGTGGCTGAGGCAAGAAAGTAGAGGCCATGAGGACAGTCACTCACTTTTTAGCACAGTAAACTCTTTATAGTTGGTTGTTCCCGATAGGCACAGGGTGGGAGAGTGGGGAAGACGGTGAGTGCTGTCGGGAGGTGCCAGGGAGACCAACAAGATTAAGGGCTGGGAGGTCAGGGAGGGTGAGCGACTGAGGTAGAAGGAGCAGAGACCCAAAGGCCTGATGGGGCAAGCAGGGCTTTGAAGTGACTCAGGGAAACAAAGGAGAAAGGGAACTTCCATTGGGCAAGAAACTTAAGGAGGATCCTGGCAAGAGAGCAGACACACTAGATAATCAGGAGGGTGGCCCGTGGACAGGCCTGGGCTCTGGAGGGTAGGAGCAGCCTGCCAAGGAAGAGAGCATAAAGCCAGGAAGCCCGGGAGAGGCCTGTGAACTCAAGCATGTGGCTTGGCATTGAGAAACAAGGCAAACCTGTTCCTACCAGATCCGTGGGAGGAGAGGTGACCTCACACCCCATTTCCCCTGTGGAAATAGGTAGCACGTTCTGTGGGCAGGATAGGATCAGGGGAAAGTCAGTCGCGCTGAAACCCACTGCCCAGCAGCCAGGCTGCTGAAGAAAAAGCTTAGACTCAACTGAAGGGGCAGGGAGTGTCACCCTGACATAGCTGTCACCTGACAAAGGCCCCCAAGGGTGGCCAATGCCTGGGTACCCATCTGTCCTTGTCCCCTCCCCAAGGTGCTGGACTGGCAGGGTGAGGGGTAGAGATAAGCACAGGATGACCCGAGGTATGTAGGCAAGGGTCAGGGCCAAGACTCTCAGGGAAGCTTCTGAAACAACGGAGGAAGTTATGAGAGTCGGTCACAAGCCAAGGTGCGTGCAGACTGAGAGCCAAGTGGGGGTGAGGCTTGCAGAGCCGGTGAGAGAGTCATTCCCAGGAGTTATAAAAAGGGGTGTGGGGGAACTCAGCTCCACTTGGCTACGAAATGCAAGTTTGAGAGCACTTTTACTGGGGTTAGTCAGACAACATTCAAAGTGTCCTTGGAAGAAACAGCTTTCTTTAGCTTCCAAAGTGTGCCATTAAATGGTCCAAGTGTTTTCAAAGCTACCTTTGATTCTGGTTTTAGATGGGAACAGTTTGGGATCGGAATCCACGTTAGAAACATCCTCCAACATCTACCACCCCACAGATGGTCTTCAGAGACTCAATGAACCCCAACGCTTGTACAAACTTGTGTTTGCAAATGCACATTTTTCTGACTTAAGACAGAGAAAGATTAATACTCACTGCTCTAGTATAAATCCAGATTTAGGGAAAGTCCCAAAGCCACGGCCCTCTCTATTATCAAGATGACCTGTGAGATGTTCGGGGACTTGACTCCAATACTCAGACCCGACTCTGGCACAGCCTAAGACGCTGCCTTCCGATGGAGAAGTGCTTACCTATTTTTGACGTGTTCTTTTATCTCCACAAATGAGTAGGTTTGATGCAATGATTACACTGTAGGAGTGTGATTTCTTAGGCACATGAATTTTTTTAAAATCATCTAACTTTACCTCTGAATTTTTAAGACGGGCCACACTTTGTGATCAGAAGTGAACAAACTATTCTATCATGAACGGCAGGTTTAATTCTTAAAAATATTAGTTATATAAAAGTCATTGCTGGGCTATAAACCAGTATGGAAAACCAAGAGGTATGAGTAAGAAAAGGCATTTATGGAAGTGGCATTAAATTCACATAAAAAATCAACTATGATTCAGCTTTTGGTGGAGTTACCTAAATAGGCTTTTGAAGTGATTAATTTCCAGAGTTTCAGGATTTTGTAGATCTTGCAATTTCAGCTCCTTCCACCTTCATAAACAACAGGGGACTCTTGCTATGTTTTACCTGCTCAGAACAGCTCTGATTGCCAGACTGTTGGAGAATTCAGGGGTGGAGTGAAGGAGTGTTTAGCTCAGAGAGAAAAGCTCTGGAGCCAATGGGCTCCTCACTCCATGTACCCCACACAGGCACCTCCTCTCCCCTGTGGTGGGCCTGGCTTCCCTTGCACACAACATAGATGCAACCACAGTCTCTGCACCCGCTTGCCAGCTCTTTATGGTCATTCCATCCTTATGAATGGGATAGAAATGGAGGGTCAGAGATCCCCCCCTCATTTGTTGGATCAAGCTTCAATGTAGGATTTAGCAGTTTTGATCCATCTCAATACGGTAAATTTAGCAGCACTTGCTTAGCGTGGGCATCAGTTCTTAGCAGCTCTAACAACACACGCTCACAAAGCAGCTATTGATAAGTGATGACAAAGAGCCTCTGTCATGGGCAGGGGCTGTGGAGCTGTTTATTTGCCGTTGACATTGACATTGCCACGGAGGGGACCTTAGTCCCACTTCATCATGCTCATCATGCCTTGGGCAAGCCTGGAATTCCCAGATTCCTTGATTAAATTAAGCATTTTTACACATTAAGGGCAACTTCTGCATATGAGTGAACAGCTAGAACAGAGATTTTAAATGCTCCCAACACAAAGAAAGGATAAATGCTCAAGGTGATGGGCATGCTAATTGCTCTAGTTTGATCACTATATGCTGTATGTACAGAAACTCACTATATATCCCATAAATATGTACCATTGTTATGTAGTCATTAAAAAGATCAAAAATGTAATTTTGTACAAATTGGGAGCAAGTTCTCCCAGCAGATTTTTGTCTCCAAACATAGCATAAAAGGTTAAATGAAAAACTAGGACTGCCTATATGTTATAGTTGGTTTCAAACTCAAAGAAATCTGTCTAAATTTTTCCGTTTTTTTTTTTACACTGTGTCTGTTATGACAAAGTGTCATAACACTTTATCGTTTCATTGTAAACCTGCTTTGAATGTGCCATCGATGTGATGGCCACCATAGCACAGAATTTTCTTTTTGGTTCCTTTTACAATTCCTAATTTCACTTCCCAATGGACAGATGCTATGAGGATAAAAATCATTTGACCAAGAACAGTTAGTGCCACAGCCAGCTGGGGCATCCCTGGATTCTAGTTGGGTCATGGCATTTCCCACAAAGAGAAGACCATCCATACACGCTAACAAAATGAAGGTTAAAGTGGTCGCTGACAAAGAATAGACTTGAGGGCTTTTTTTTTTTTTTGAGACAGAGTCTTACTTTGCAGCCCTGGGTAGAGTGCCATGGTGTCACAGCTCACAGCAACCTCAAACTCTTGGGCTCAAGCGATTCTCTTGCTTCAGGCCCCCAAGTAGCTGGGACTACAGGTACCCATCACAACACCTGGCTAATTTTTTTTTTTTTAAAGACAGGTCTCCCTCTTGTTCAGTCTGGTCTTGAACTTCTGAGCTCAGGCAATCCACCCGCCTCGGCCTCCCAGAGTGCTACGATTACAGGCATGAGTCACCATGCCTGGCCCTGAGAACATTTTGAAGACATATAGTTAATTTAAAAATTAAGAGAACCAGGTTATGTATCATATTTTGCCATGTAGAATGTGTACTTTTTGCTCAAATGTTTGAGAGAAAAATAAGGGCAGGCATTCTATGTGGGTAGTACTCTGTCTCTATATCTGTATAAATGTTTTTATAAAATAAAAAAACAAATACTTAAATATAAACAAATAAAAATTTGTATTACAAAATTAAAGTGCAGGCAGTGCCTGTGGCTCAGTGGGTAGGGTGCTGGCCCCATATACCAAGGGTAGCAGGTTCAAACCCAGCCCTGGCCAAACTGCAACAAAAAAAAATAGCCGGGCATTGTGGCAGGTGCCTATAGTCCCAGCCACTCGGGAGGTTGAGGCAAGAGAATCACCTAAGCCCAGCTGTAGGTTGCTGTGAGCTATGTAATGCCACAGCACTCTACTGAGGTTGATAAAGTGAGACTCTGTCTCTACCAAAAAAAAAAAAAATTAAAGTGAAAGATTTTAAGTTTGGGCCTCAAATGTGGGTGCATGTTATACACAGCAAAATATAGTATATTCATCCACAAATTTACTTCTTCCAGAAATATTTATTTACTATGTACTACATGCAAGGCATTATGTCACAGACAAAGGTCAGAGTCTGGCAAAACTGTATCTTCATGCCAAAACCTTGTATATTAAGGAACCAGGAATTAAAGGAGGTTATTCATTTGGGGCTGAAACAAAAAACAAAAATGAACAAAATCCTTATAAACCCTTAGTGTGCAATTTTCCTTTTAGGAAACCCTTAGTGTGTAGTTTTCTCTTTAGGATTTCCTTTTGCTTACATGTATAAGCCTATTCAAATTGACTCAGAAAGGATAGGAGATTATCGCAGAAGGTAAGTTGTGGAACCTTATCCATCAGCCATAGCACAATTTATGAAAAATTTTGGAAAACCCTAATGCAGGAAAAGAATTTCTAGGTCATTTGGTGTTAACACCTGTCAGTTCACAGATGCATTTACCACTATTTATAACGCTTAGAAACCACTTCTAATTTTGATTTGGTAAGAATCTCTTGGTTTCCAAGAAACATATGCCTTAGACTGAGAGTGAATATATACCAGAAGGACTGAAATATTAATGTAAAATATTCACAGACTCCTTCTTTATAATCCCCTGCTAAGAATAATTCTGGCACTGCCACCTCGTGTTCCCTCATGCCAGGCAGCTGAGAGGGATGGAGAGGTGTGTGAAATGAAAATGGTTCCTATCCCTTGCCTCATCATGGAAGGTTAGAACAGGGATTCCTTACAAGCCGTGGGCTAAACCAGGGTGACCATCTCTCCATACATGAAAGCTGTCAGCCCCTGTTGTTGCTGAGGAGTGGAGGAAGGGCGGAGAGAGAACCAGTAGAGCCCAGAGAGGGTCAGCAAGCAGGGGTGACAGAGATCGCCCTTTGGGATTTGCCTGCAGGTTCACAATTCGGTGTTATTGAAAATGGTGGAATGCTGATGACTGGGATCAGCTCAATGTGGGTGAATACTGCAAAGACTACTGGTGCCTGGACATAAGTTCTGTCCATGGCGACTGTTAGATGCACCATTTATCCCTCCACATGGAGATAGGGAAAGGAGAGTTTTCTGATACCATAGATCCCTACCAAACACCCAGTGCCAGACCCTTAACTCCACCTAGATGTAGCCTGGGAGTGAAGGCCTCTACACTTTAGACCACTGTTTGGAGATTGTAACCTGAGGACTAGGAAGCGTTTGCCAAGAGGCAGAAATTTCTACACTGGATTATGGGTTTTTAAGACAAAGTATAAACAAGTTCTCAGACTTTGTTATCTAATCCATGAGCATCAGTCATTATAAATGAACCTAAATCTTGTTATATTGCTAAAGAGTTTACTTATTTATTCAACAAATATATACTAAGTGCCAGCATGTTCTAAATTTTAGAGATAAACCAGTATATAAAATGAATTTTTTTTTTCTCAGAGTTGACATCCTACTTGAGGGAGGAGGGCTTTATGAGTAATCCTGCATCTTGTAAATAACAAGGGCCTGTATTGTTCAAGTCTTAAGGCAATTTCCAGGCCTTCAACCAACAGACTGAGATAATAAAGAAAAGAAAAAATGGAGCCCTCAGAAGATCATTTTCCCCAAAGCCAATCTCAGGCTTAGCAAGACAGAACAAGGGCAAAGGTCTTCTCAGAGAACATAACAGGGGCAGCCAGAGTATGACCAAGGAACCCATCACACTGTGTGGAACAGAAACTCAGACAGTGTGAAGCTGGGGCCTGCTGCAATACGATTCTGTTGAAACCAGAGTCACTTTCTCTAACCTCATGGCAGACACATCAAAGCATGCAACAATTGTTGTGCCACAGCTACTGATACTTCCTACCCTGGTAAGCATGTACTCAGACCTCCTAAACATTTGGGCATGTATTTCAGGAGGCAACACAAGGTAGAAAGCTATAAAATAACCCGCCAGGAAAATAGTAAAGGAAGCTCCCTGTGCTTGGAAACACCCTAACAAGCATGGGAGTGTATCTCACAGGGGCACCCTGGGACTCAGAAGCGAAACAGTGGCCGAGGAAATGCTATTAGCTCCTGCTTTATATAACCGTTTCTGCAGCTTTCTGATACTCTAAAATGAGAAGAAACTTTACCTAACTTTTATATTACCACCTTTCCATCACTCATATCATTCATATCACTGTTCTACATGAGGACTAAGCAGATTGGGGTATCAGAAGTGGGATTAATGCAAGGGATGTCCCTCAAGTCCTTGCTGGAATGCAGCTACCACTTTAAAGGGCAAAATGAAATATTTTGAGGTTTTAGATATAAGAATACTCAGAGGGGCTGAGTTTTGCTTTGAGTCTCATTGAGCCAATTCTTATAGAAGATAAAGATTCTTGAACTTAAAAAACAAAGGGAATTGAAAGGTTCTAAAGGCTTCACCTGTTGCAGAGGTAACAGCAATAATAACAAAGCAATAAATAACCTGTCATTAACTGACTTTTCCTTAAAAAATGACTCAGATGGAGACTGATTTCAAGTTAAAATTTTTAACTGTGAGAATTTCTACTTTTAAATATGTATATTATTTCCTCTGACAAGTAAAGCTAAATCCTGGAACTCTATTATACAAAGTATAGGAAAAAAACTATTAAAGATGTCATTCAGAGGTCAGATATTTTAAAATGATTTTCTAATTATATTATGGATGTACTTTCTAGAAAACAAATTTTTGTTTGTTTGTTTTTGAGACAGAGTCTCACTATGTCACTCTTGGTAGAGTGCTGTGGCTTCACAGCTCACAGCAACCTCAAACTCTTGGGTTCAAGTGATTCTCTTGCCTCAGTCTCCCTAGTATCTGGGAAAACAAAAAAAATGTTATCAATCAAGCTTTGTTCATTCATTCAAGTCAAGTCTATAAAATTAATATTTCTTTCTTTTTTTTTTTTTTTTTTTTTTAGACAGGAGCCTCAAGCTGTCCCCCTGGGTAGAGTGCTGTAGCATCATAGCTCACAGCAATCTCCAATTGCTGGGCTCAAGCGAGTCTCCTGCCTCCGCCTCCCAAGTAGCTGGGACCACAGGCGCCCGCCACAATGTCTGGCTATTTTTTGGTTACAGCTGTCATTATTGTTTGGCGGCCCGGGCTGGGTTCGAACCCGCCACCTTGGGTATATATGGCTGGAGCCTTAGCCACTTGAGCCATAGGTACCAAGCCAAAAATAATATTTCTTGAAAAAAAATGTTAGAAGACAGTTCTACACATGTCACCTACCCAGGTAAAACAATTGAATACTGAACTAAATATATGTGATAAATTTGTGATGAAATGGTAAATATTATAATTTCTACAGTTATCCACAATTCATTAAGTACATTAACTGGAGATAGACAGTACAAGTTAAGTGTTAAAAACTAACTTTTCTACTTCAGACTTCCTTTTAAAAGGGACAGGTGACCATCTCAGCCTGAGATAAGCAAGAGTTTTCTAAGGAGAAAAAAATATACTTTAGGTGAGTTTGGGATTTTGATGTGTGGCCATAAGTTGTGCAGTTTCTGAGATAAGAAAACAAGGGGGGAGTAGATGAACCTTTCCTTTTAGTGATAGGTGAAAAATGTTGTAATAAGTGAAATAATGTGGAAAAGATGGTGTAGAAAGAGGCAGTTTTAAGCACTGAATTCTTTTCTTCATCCCTGGATAGGTAGCCTAAACTTGTAAGCCTCCGCATTTGTTAAATGACCTTAAAAAATGCTGACTCTGGTACACTGAGAAAACAATCCTTCAGCTAATTATGGCATACACTTAGAAAAATAAAACTTAGTGAATTTTATGTGTCAATTGCCATACTAGTAGTTAAATTTGTATTTATTCTGTATCTTATCATCATAAAGTTCGGCTTCTGTCTGAATGTACATTCCAACTGCATTCAGAATATAAAGCAAATAAAAATTCGGCATATATAGCAAATAAAAATATTCATTATTATGGACCCCCACGTGGATGGTTCAGTGAAGAGGAGATGTGGACACCTATGTCAAACAGTAGGGATTTAAGAATAAATTACTAACTGTGGTCCCACCAGGTGTAGCTGGAAAGACCAATGGTCAGCTTATTTGGATTTCAGTATAAAGCCCATCTTCCACACTTGGAGATACTATCAGATACTCCCTATAAGATCATCAAGAAGAAAGTGCCTTTGTGGTTCACCTTTGTGGTGATCCAGCAGTTACACAGAATGCAAAATTGGGATTGTATGATAATTTGATCAATACAAAAGTGTGAATATTGGCGCTAAACATTCCTACAGTTGCTGTTTCTAATCTCTGTTTTTTTTTTCTTAATATGAAAATAAGAACCTCTGAGATGAGCCAAAGATGTTTATTTTCTTTTTCTTTTTTTTTTTTGAGACGGAGCCTCAAGCTATTCCCCTGGGTAGAGTGCCATGGCATCACAGCTCATAGCAACCTCCAACTCCTGGGCTCAAGCGAGTCTCCTGCCTCCGCCTCCCAAGTAGCTGGGACCACAGGCGCCCGCTACAACACCCGGCCATTTTTTGGTTGCAGCCATCATTGTTGTTTGGCGG